>JACSZP010001516.1:664-27387 GCA_016161895.1 Pinna nobilis
ACTTAAGTCTGAGAATATTGTCTCTCAGCCAATCAGAATTCAGGATGAGCTGGATTTGAGAAGCTTTTAGGACTTCTGTAATTTCAAAAGTTTTATGGTGGCCAGCCCTGGTCTCTCCATAAAGAACAATTACGAATGTCAAACTGGATGAGACCAGGATTCTGGAAGGAAGGATGACGAGTAGGGGATGAGAGCGCAACTTAGTTTCAAAATTGACGTTAGCTGTTCTCTGTGTATTTTATATGGATATCGTATTTAAAATAATGTATTTCATATATGTCATTGCCTAGATGATCAAAAGAAAATAAAGAAGCGTATAATTTCAACACACCAGATTAATGTAATACATTGTATTCTCGTTCGTTTTGCGTTAACCGTCCTTAAATCTTAAATCGTTTCTACTGAATCATCTTTCGGTGAAGTTTTCGAAACTTTCAAAATGTCTAAGAAACATTATCTTCGTAACGAAGACGGAATCGGATTTTAAAAATGCTTGTGGTTATTTCATATTTATTCGGAAAAAAATGTTTTTGTATAAATCACAAAGCACTTTTTCGGCATTATTTCAGTCTAGAAATACTAGAACATGTATGGCAAAGGACTTTCGACAATTTATCTTGAGATCATATACTTATTTCAATCATCAGAAAATAAGTGCATTACATTATAACGATTATGTCATAGTCGTGTGTTTATAGAATTTAATGCAGGATGCATTATGTTTAGTGATATTTTAAGTTACTATAAACCCTGTTTTATTGGCGAGATGTTTATTTTGCGAGAGCACTCAATGTTATCGCTAAAATAATGTTCTCGTTTCATATACTTACTTGAAATTAACATGCATATTACAACATAAACTTTTATACTTAACATGTGTGAGCTAAAATATAGTGTCGCATGGATACCGATTAGCCAAAATAAGGTTCCGCGAATGTTTTCTGGATTTACAGTATATCAGAGTTTTTAGAGATGGTATGTCTGGTGTAAAAAAATACGTTTGCTTTAATCTAAAGCCATTAAAACTTGCTTGGCACAATCATTTGGCACAACTTGAGGTAAAACAAGTAAAAACAGCGTTTATCTAACACACGCATATTATCTGCGTTTATGGCTGAACGTTCATAAAATATTTCTCCAATGAAACAAGAGACATTTCTATAACTACCGACAGAAATATTGTTTTTATTCATTGACTTTACTTTTCAGAAAGCTTTTCTTTCAATTATCAATACTTCCTTTGTTGTGATAATGCAGTACCTTTTATTTCCATATTATTCATCTTTCATATTTCCCAGGCCCATGCAGTGCTTGTGTGTTATATCGATCCAACAAGTAGACCTATTGGACTGAATGTTGACTCAACAACTAAAGCATCGCAAGCAGCCAAGCTACTTTTGTTCCAGAGCAAACATCGCCTTTCTCGCTTCAGCTGATTCTAACACAGACTCTGGTGACATAATGCCCCCTGAAAGACACTTCAATAAAACATGGCAGAAACGTCAGCTCCATTTGAAAGTTAAATGGATACCTTTCATATGCATGCTCGCATAGCATATGCAAATACAGGTGATTTCATTCTACTATTGATGAAGGGAGAAATTTACAACATAATTTAAAAAGCAATTGAAAAAAAATAATGTACCGCTCTTGTTTTCTTATTGATTGAAAAGGAATTATCAATGTTGTATAAACGACCATACCCATATTTCCGTAATTATACAAAGTATAATTCCAGTTGGCAACAATCGCCATCCAGTTAATAATGAAACGTTATAAAGCCTAATAATTGCATCAGAAAAGAAGTCTGAGCTTGAGCTCCAGACGTGCTCCCAATTTAATTCCTTGTATATTCATTATGGTTGCTGTTAATCCGGTTTTTATTTGCAAGAATATTATTTACCGTCAGAACTTACCCCACCCCCATTTACAAATCTCAGAACATATTTAACTTGGTATAACACAAAAATGACTCCCTCCGAGTAATATTCCTGAATATAAAGTCTGACAAACAAAGTGTGAGCCTGTAGTACGTAAAAATTAAAACGCGCAAAAATTTCCGAAAAAAGAATGCCCTAAAACCTATTTCTATTTGAAAATCACCGATTTTCAATCAAGCAATTTGAAATGGGTTAGACATAGACTTTCAATTTATTGATTTCCGAGGGATTTGTCAATCGAATGTCAAGAGTATTCGCTTCCTTTTATCGGCACATTATTGAAAGACCGCATTCCTTAGCGTGTTCTACTGTAGGTATACATTTTTACGACGGTAGTCAATTAATGGGATACTGATATGAGGAGAAAGAATTTTTCCTATGGAAATTCATTACACCTGGTAGGGTCCCTTTGAAAAACCATAAGCATCGCCCATGCGAACAATCGTATCTTATCTCCTTCACAAAATAGGACCCTTTTGTACTCTGTGTTTCAATTAAAGGGCAAACACAGACAAATTTTGGTTTAGACAGAGTTTCCATGGCTATACAAGCCTTGCGCTTGACAAAAAAAAAAAAAAAATAAAAAGAAAAATTCGTGGTCACGATTTATGCACCCCACACCTTCCTTAGCGATTGCATCTCGTTTATTACCGCAATATATTGATGTATTTAGATTACCTTGTGTATATGATCTTTAAGTAAACATACTGATCAATGTGCCATGATGAGGATTAGGTTCCCTAATGTTATATGTCATAAACTTCCGCCGTAGATATAATGTCCTGCCAAACCCTAGACAGCTCTCTAGTTTCCATGATACATATTGGTTCGAAGAAATGAATGAAATAAAATATAAAAACAACCCTTTTTCGTATTTCAGGAACTTTATGAAAAAAGATGATTCATTCGTTCATTAACCGAGAAAAAAGCACTGGTTAAGAATTGTAATACTACTGCAGAAGTATGTCAACATTACACCTTCCGTCTAGCGAAATGAGTATTTGATGAAATTTCTTTCAGAGATCAAAATCACACGATTCCAACCACAAATGCGGTATCATTTTTCTTCTTGAACAGTTTTTAAGGAAATGATATACAAAGTATAAGACTGACAAAAGAAAACATAAAAAACATGTTTATCAAGACTTTTGGGGCAATTTTGGAAAACAAATAAGAAGTCTTTATGATTTGGAGGTTTTCATGCACAGATGTCTGCAAGAGTATGTTACAGTAGATGCCAGCATATGAAAGAACCCTTACTGTCCGGTAATGGCCTTAAGTGTCCAGCACAAACCAAATTTATAACTGTTCATCGGTATTAGTGCACGGTTCTTGTTTGAGACATCAGAATATAGTACAATAACACAGTTATAGAACGCTTACTGTACTCTTATGACAAAAGAATTGGTATTTACCTTAAAACTCGTGTTTAAACGAAAAGATAAATTGAAAAACTAGAGAAAGTCTGTTTTTGCATTATAGTGAGATCAGGTGACAGGAAGAATTGTCGTGCGCATGTCTGGACATCTTATTTATTTCAAATGTATCATTTTCAGATAGCAGATGGAACAACAGACGACTCTGCTTCCAAAACTTTTTTATCTTGATGGTGTAGGTGATATATTACACAATGTCAATTTGAGAGTAGCTTATGTACTCACAGAATGGATTATTCAAGTTCACGAAAACACACTTTGATTAAATACAAAGTTAATAAAAAAGAGAGACACGTATTAAAAACGACGTCAATGCAAGGACCTATATCAGTGGTGCCACTCGTGTTGTCGCACTTCCCAGACGAAAACATATCATTTTACTTAGTGTGACTGTTCAGAGATATGTAGCAACAACATCATGACATGTAAAATGATACTGTACTGGCTCGGTTAATTTTGATACAATTGCTCATATCATTTGGGGATATTAGACTCCAGTCATAAATCTAAACCACACTGAAAATGGCAAAAATGTCAAAAATTCAAAAGATAAGGAAACATTACTATAAACCATGGAGACTATATATTAGTTGTTTCTAGTAAATTTTCTTGATAATAGAATATTAAATGTCGTAGAGAAAACGTATCCTTGTCCATGTAGGTACAAATAATGAAAAATAAACTCACTAATATCTCTATATGAAACTAATAAATGGTAATCCACAACTCCAGACTCTAAAATAATAGAAAAAATTGTATGACAACAATTTTGTCATTATCCGTTCCAGATACTATATAAACTCAAACAAGGAGATGGAGACTGGAATTTCATTGATGATATACAGTACAATCTGCTATTGTGACCACCTGTACATAAAGACCACCTGGTCACAAAGACCGTATTTCTGTTTTCCCCGTTAGTGCCATTTTGTGCACAAATCACCCCCAGAATAAAGAGCATCTCACTATAAAGACCTTTTTTGTGTCCCCAAGGAGGTTATTTTACGATACAAGTTTCATTTTCTGGAATAAGCCCTCGCTTCTTTATTGAGAAATAACGAGTCTAAAATATTTCAAGTTTATTTTAAGTTTGTCTTTGATACAATAGTTTAACTCCATCATACATCATGAAGATGATTAAATCATGGATGCAGTCAATCCTATCAAAAATGTCTTTATATCGTTTGAATATGCGTAGAAACCGTTAGATTAAAACAAAATTATGAAAACATTATAGACATTCATTTTTATAACACTCCTATCCTTCTATCCCAGTAAGCGGATGACACAATTCCTGTTTTATAAGTGGGAACAAAAACTCCTCTATTGTAATCAATAAACGAGCTGAACATTGGTGCAATTGCTTCCGGTTTGAGAATTGATCTAAATAATACTCAAGCTGATTGGACTTGAATTGGAATATGAAGGAAAGCTACCTAATGTAACTGACAATGAAGTATAATTATACTAATTAGTTTACTGAGTAAATCAATTTATCACTAAAAGTGTTAATTGAATTACGATTAAAACTATTCTTAAAAAAACTAACAAAAGTTGGATGTAGTTAAAATGCATATGGCGAAGAATGTAAGTTTGACGGCTGCAGAAAATTGCAAAAGTCTTCAAAGAAAAGACATACAAACCTGGAAAACAATCAATTTGAATAAAAGAAGAAAATCTACGTACATACGAACGAAAACGGAGACCGAAGAACGCGTGAGATAAGGTGTCCAGGAAGAGTAGGTTGGCCTGGAGTTTTTCCAGCTATTATCTCATAGCTATGGTACATGTAAATCTTTCGAATTAAGTGATGACTCCGATCTTAGCCAATCACATGTAGGAACACCTAGTTAGGTTACATGTAAATGGTCTAACTTCATTCTCAACAGCCACCCTCTATCAAGTACATTGTACATGTATTCCATTGTCTTGAATATCTCACGACTGAAAGGTGTACTTCATCTACAGGTGCTGCTAGATTATTGGTGTATAAAATTGAATAATTAGATAGTTCACAATAGAGGAATTAAAGTTATCACTTTTATTGTAAAGTTTGGTTCTCAACCGCCCTCATTGTTGATCCCCAATTTTAGGTCAAGGTATGAAGCAGACCTGACATTTTCCATGGTATCCTGTATTTCAAGTTCATATGGATAGATGAGATCAACAAAGTCACCAAGTTTTGAATTTTTTAATGAAAGAACACCGTCTTTATAGTGGAACTTGAAGATAAAGGGTCGGGTTCTTGTCATTATTGTTTTAAATATGTTTTATAATAAAAATTCTTCATACGAATGAAGAAATAAGTCAGTAAGGAGGGGAACACTATTAGTACCCATTGTGATGCCGACAAACACAACAAATATGTTATGAATAAAATTTCAACTTGGCATCCCGATGATGCCATTTTCCGAGTAGACTAGTACTGCTATTGGAAAAAGCTGTTTCTGTCTGAAATTTTTATTAGAACTATATATATATGTGGAGTCAGAGACATATAATACAGACTATATGTCTCTGGTGGAGCGTTTCATTTTGATCCAATAAAGATTGAGAATTCAAAGGCTAGTAACAGAGACATATATATGTCATACGATGGAGTACACACGACTCCAAGTATTCTGGCTAGGCACCGCAATGTGTTTGTAGATCGGGTTTGGAATACAATATACGACGTAACCATGTAAACATGTCAGCCTCCTTGAAAACGTGACGGACTTGTGTAGATCAACTGTTTAACATCTCGTTTCGTCTCATCCTTTATCATGCAAAATAGCCATTCGTGTCGCCGTTTTGTATATTGTACATTTAGAAATGTTATCGATATAGCCTGTGCAAGTAGACGCTTTCGTAGTTTAAAGAGGATTTCGTTGCGTACTTTTTGTGCCAAAGCGCATACCGGCGAACAGAAGGGGATTCAAAGGAGCGTGACTATTACGACGCCTATATTTTACGTAAATGCCGGTGTGTTGGTATATATATTATACAGTTAAATATGTTTAATTATAAGTTCCATTTGGTAACTGGTACCCCCTGCCAAAGCCAAAGACTCATCCTGGACTTGAAAAACTGTTTGCCCCCCCTCCCAACTTGGACCAAGAAAAAAATAATTGGATAACAAAGAATTTTTGTTTGTCAATAAATGCTACATGTAGCATAAGCCAACTGGACATTTACTAATAAGTGTAATACATTAAGTAATCATCTCATTGCCATACATATTACAAGGTAAATACCCCATTTCATTGCATGATGTTAAATGCACATGTACATGTAGTTGGCTAATTCAAGGTGAAATGGTCTACTTAATCCACACCTCGCTGCTGTTCCTGTCTTTCGGATAAGATAATACAAACAGAGGGCCTGCGCCTTGTCTGAAAGAGCTGAACATAGAGAAAATTTGTCTTCCTTCACCTGCATACGGTGATGTCTCCATATACATGAAAGTTTCTTGAGTGAGATGTTGAACAACATTAAAAACCAACCAACATGAAATTTTCTGATTTTTTGTATTTTAAAAGTATGTACTTTTATAACATTATGTTTTATTTACAGGGGTATTACATTTGTAAAAATTTCTTATTTTGATGTTGTATGTTATTATGATTTTTTTCTTTTTTTTTTCATAAGCTCCACACATTGGTCACCTATATACAGCTGTAGTGGCAGATGCTGCCAACAGATGGTTAAGGCTACAAGAATGTGACACGTTATTTACGACTGGCACAGATGAACATGGACTGAAGGTTTGTATGCTTCTGACAACTTTTCTCTTAATCAGCTTAGGTCTCTTGCAAGGATCACACCTGTGCTAACTAGAGAGGTAAGAATCTAAATCACAGTGGTTAAAGGCACAGTGTGCTAACCATTTAGACATGGGAGACTGAAGGAGAAATTAGAACTCTTTTAATGGCAAAAATACAATGTAGGTGTACATGTATATCTGAGAAGTACAATATAACATAAGTGACCAACTATGGTATAAATTAAGACCTTCCGGTACGAACAATTCAGCCTGTATGTAGTAACTCCCTCTCTGGATAGACTGGATTTGCTGTGTTCACTGTATTATTTACAACATGTTTGTATATTTGTATATTGTACTGCATATCTACCGTGAAGCTTTTTGTATAAAGCCCCTGGAATCAAAGATATTTATTTTGTTCTTTTCTTCTGCCTGTTTGAAGACAGAACACTAACTCTTTCAACCCCCAGTATCAAAATGGAATACTCTTTTTTATTGTCTTTGCTGGTTAGCCCATTCTGGCCATAGGTGTTGAAAGGATCAAAGCTGGATATAAGTTTTGAATTATAAGAGATAGAACTTCCATCCTCAACATACCCATTTTCAAAGAACAGGAATAGGGCACTTCATTTGGTAACCTAAGTTTTACATTGCAACTTTGGTCTTAACATTTGACATTGCATGAAACAGATTTCATTCCTGTTTTGATTTGGTATCGAGGTATCAGTGTTTCACAAACATATTTTGTTTCATACTGATGCTTTATAATTTTTTCACCTCAAGACCTTGACAGTGGTCCTGAAATTTATAACTTTGCCCCCAAAAATCTTTTATTGATATTTCACGAATATTTTACCCATTTTAAAGCATACAATTATTGTGTAAGGGATAAATTTTTTCTTCTTTTATTTGTGATATCAGTTTCATATCATTTTTTGTACATATTCCTAACAACTGTCGATATGACGGATGATAATAAGTAGAAAGATGGCTTCCCCCTCATCACTTTCTTTACGACAACTCTATTAAACTTGTATACAAATTACGGATTATTTCAACTAAGCTTTCGTCAGCCGTGATGTAAATTGATCTGAAATACGATTCTGAATGATGATTATACTGATTAAGTTGAGAATTAATCTGCATATGAGAGTATGAAGTACTTACATGTATGTGACTTCATTATATATTTATAGGTTTCTCAGATGGATGTTTACTTGTCGCTGAAATCACATATTTACAAATGTATGATGCATCTGTTCTTCATTTATTTCCACTGTTCGTCAGACCATCCTTCAAAAGTAATGATTGCTGTCATGTGTCTCAGACTTTTTTCCTTCTGGAAGTTGATACATGTAGCTAGGAGTTTTTTTTTATGGAAAAGGATCTTCTTGCAACATGGCACAGAAAAGAAGCAAAGATCTAAAATTTATAAATTGCTGTCTGAAAAAAAAATCATCTAAGCAATCTATTTTATGCGGTCAATTTAAGTGTCACATTTCTATTAATTAAGAATGCATTTGTGATAAAATACTCAATGCTAAGTAATATTTTTGCTTGTTATTTTTCTCTAGATCCAGCAAGCTGCCAGTGCTACTGGAAAGTCATTCCAGGTCTATTGTGATGATGTTTCCAGAACCTTCCAGGTAAATAGAATGAATATTAATTCTCAAGAACCCGGAAACTCTTCCTGGTGTTTTACATCCCTCTCTAGAGTCTTTCAGTTACATGTATTAAGAGTCACTCAGGGGTGTGGAAATATGTGTTTTGGGCACTTATCTTTGGGTATGGTAAGTACATATGAAAAATCTACTTGCCCAGAACATAAATTAACTTGCTCATATCACAACAAGTTATGACCCCCTTTAAAATACTAATTGTCTTGGACAACTAAAAATGAAAACTTCACTTTGTCTGGGTGCCTAACGTAACAGGTCAGGCAGGTTTTCTATTTACACACCCTTGGTCATGCTGCCAAAAGAACGAAAGTCTGCAAATTTTCGCTTGAACTCGGCACTTAAAATATAGGGAAGTGAGGAATTGTTAATGTGCATACATGTACTGTAACATGGAACATTGATTTTTATTGTCTTTTCTGAAGGACAGGTAAAGCCAGCTGTGTTTTGTTTAGCCGACTCCCATGACCTCTCGATATGAACAGGGATTAGAATTTTCCTCAGATCTAAGGAATTCCTCCTTTTCTTATATTTTGCTGCAATATGAAATCTTAATTCTCACATGCACCATCGAGTTCCTAGAAAGGAACCATTTTCCTCCATTTTGACTGTAATGGAATTTTCTCTCTGTATGAAAGCAAACATACTATTATTGAGTCTTATATTAGCACCACACTCTATGCTTTACATAGGTAGGCACTATTTTGGTGCACTAAGTCTAGGGTTTAGGCAATATGTCTCTGTCTCAGGACTATCCACCAGAGAACTTGAGAATTTACATAAGTTTGAGAATTTTCCTAACTCTAGTTTCTCAACCAGTCAGAGTAAAGTACTAGGTAGAGTTGAATAAATTCTTAGACTAGTAAATTTTCAAGTTTTATGGCTCAAGACCAAATGCATTCAGTTAAAAAAAGATGGAACAATAGACTATGTTGTCAATTTCCATTTCGTTTTCTTTGCTGTCATTTGACTTAAAATCATCTTTAGAACTAATGTGAGATAAATGATGACAATACCGTCTTGCATAATTGATATGCACTGCCACAAGTTGCTAATGATTTTTGTTATTAATGCATGATAGTCTGTATCACTTTGCTTAACCACAATGGATTAAAACTCATTAGTTCCACAATTGATTCCAGCATTTTTTAAGTCTGCTGATTTGAGTAAATAAGATTAATGCCATTCAGGTCATCTGAATTCTAAATGATGACCTCCCTATATACACAGTTATACATTTATATCATTCCATAATGAAATCTGATTTTGTTTAACGTCTCACCCAAGCACATTTAATTCAATTTGGTCAGTGCTTTTCATGTCAAAGGTCACTGATCTTTACTTTTGTATATACATGAAGTAACCAGGTTTCTCCTTCAACATAAGAAAATGGATGCCACTATGATAGTAAACTATTGTGGAACATGACTTAAACAGAAAAAGAGAATGAATATGGAAGTGCCATATCAGGGGAAACAGATCTGTTATATTGGCTACTTTACCGATTGTAGTGTTTTAAAGTCTTTCATAAGCAAGAGACACAAAATATGAGAATTAGGATTGATTTTCCATCTATGCATTAGGAAGACTGTCAAAGGGAGACAATCCATACATTCCTATTTTCATTTTCATCAGCATGTTTATTTCATTGCAGTAAATTGCATGTACATGAACTTGTATATTTACGACTATTTTTTAAAATTAGATTTGATAAATAAATAATTTGTCCATAAATCTTTTATATCCAAACCTTTTTATACTTTTATCTCATTTTCTGATTCATCAGAACTTATTCAACACAGCTAATATCTCATACACCGACTACATCAGGACCACAGAAGACAGACATAAAGATGCCGTCCATAATTTCTGGGTAAGTTGTTTTTTTCTATGATATACAGTGCCTTGATATTCAGCAAGTCACAGTGATTGACTTGGTCAATACAGTATGAGGAACAAGTCTGGAAGGACCAGTGTTGTAAAAGACCACCTGTCTTCAGAGGCTACATACCAGATAATATCTTACTGACAACTGAAATCTTGAAATGCAATTGGTTATCTTTGATCATGTGAAAACAGTGGATATTCAATACAGCTCTGTGATTTTTTAATATGGGGTTGCTGAGTTTTATATGGGGTTGATGCAAGAGTTACATTGTATCTCCCTTTGTTGGCACAGTTTCTGATCCGAAAACAAAGATGGCGTCAAACAAAAGCAGACGCCTGTTTGTTGATACATTGGATGCAAAATTTTCTAATAAAAGGATCAAATAGAATGCCAAATATACACTGAAAGCAATCCATAAGTCTCCTACGTATTCTTCAAGTACTTGCGGGGAACAAAAAACAGGACACTTGCTTTAAAGGCATAATGATATGATGAAGTCCGACTGATCGAACCGCTTGACAACCTCCGAGGGGGTTAACGATACAGGGCATTGTCATTTGAAATTTGTTTAATTCATTTAATATGATATAAGATAACGATAGTCAGTAAGATATATTTGTAACATGGTGTACAGTTGACTGAATATGATATTTACGTGGGAAGTAAATTCCATATGTGGCGAGAGTGGCGCTCTCGCCCAATATGGAATTTACTAACCATGTACATGTATATATCATATTCGGTCAACTGCACACCATGTAACTAATAATACAGTGAATCTTGCCTAACGACCACCTCACTTAGGAGACCACCTTTCTAATAAGACCAATTAAGAGCACACAAAGACCATAAACTAGTGTAAACTCCACAGTTTAAAAAGTACAGCAGGCTAATTTTAACAATATGTCACTTCTCTGTCATGTCCAGTAAGGTCAATGCATGCATCTTGTCGTCCACTCCCTGAGGATGATCCATTTATCATTTTGCCCTTTTGTAGAGATAGTTCATTGAATATGGGAGGCATTAATTTATAGCATTGCTTTTTTGTAACAGTTTTTATGTTTTTACAGGTATTTTTACAAGAAAAAGGTTTTATTTATAAAGGAATCTATGAAAATTGGTATTCTGTCAGCGATGAAGAGTTCCTGACTGAGAAAGAAGTAGAAGATCGCATGGATAAGAATGGAAATAAACAAAAGGTTATATCAGATTAAGATTATCTGCTGTATTTCATGCTCACCCAAGTTTTCCTATTTATTCAATGTCAATGTTTCCTAAAACCTGAAAGTATCATAAAACAACCAAATATTGATTTTGCATTGTTTGTTAAATTGTTGCTTGTAAGCAACCTGTTTACTGTTTAATGAAAATGGGGTGGAAGGAGAAAATTATAGCAAGAAATAATATAGATGATGTGATTGAACTGCCATGCTAAAAGCCATGAGGTGATCTGAACCCATTTGCACGACTGTTTTATTCATTGTTAAATTTAAGTATGAACCAACTATTGGTTATATTTGTGGTTGTGGTAACTATAAAATACAGTCCAACCTGTCTTAGCGACCTAATGAATTAAAGGAAAACTTGTCTAATGTGACCTAAATGAGTGGTTCCAAAATGGTCTTTCCCTCTATAAATCACCTGAATTAAGAGACCACCTGTCATGTGCGACCCTTTTTGGTTCTTCCCTTGGACAGTCTCTTAAAAATAAGTTTGACTGTATTTATATTTTTTAGTTAAATTGTAATTAACTAAAAATAATTCTACAATAGTGTTTGAAATTTGAACTTGTAGTTAGCCTCTAACTACAAGTTAATTTATCAATGTATTGTGCAACTGGGTCCTGAGCTTTTTAAATAATTCCTTTATTTTGAATGATCTTTGTTAACACATAATCAACATCTGGTTTTCAGGTATCCATTACAAGTGGCCAGCCGGTCACCTGGATCAGAGAAGAAAACTACATGTTCAAATTGTCACTGTTTAAGTCACAGCTTCATGAGTGGCTGGACAAAAAAGGTTTGCTTTTTCATTGTTTTTTTTCTGAAAAAGAGACAAGTTTAATAAATGATAGGATAAAAAAAGTAAAATTGTATTAGATTTGACTGATAGGACTGTCAAGCTTCAGAGTAATACCAGTCGATGAAATGGAAAATATATGCCAATTTACTCACCTTTTCTTAATAGGTTGTCATGGTGATGAATATGTTTCTTTTCATATTATCTTTCTAGTAATTCATCCTGAAACATTTGAGCCAGCAGTCAGAAGTTGGTTGGAAAATCTTCAGGATCTGTCCGTATCTCGTAGTCGGGAGAGGCTCTCATGGGGTATACCTGTTCCTGGAGATTCATCTCAAACAGTAGGTTCACAGTTGTCAAACTTCATTTATAACTATTACTGTAAATTTTTTGCAGATTTTTATTTTCATGATTTGATATTTACATTGTCTTGGTCAGGCTATCTGCGGGAATCTTTGTTAAGTTGCCTATACAGACAGTAATGTGCCAAAATGAGTCAACTAATGTCATTTTCCCATTGCCTTCTATTTTAAATGATTTTCATTTAAATAATTGTCCTGACTCATATATTATATGAAATCTTGTGAAAGTTTGCACAATTGTATGAAAGTAGATAGGCTGACTTTCTAAACTGGTTTGGACTGTGTAAATTTCTTTTAATGAAAACTATAAGTGTTTATAATTGACAAGTAAAATCTGTGGCGTCATTTACTTCTCTCATATTACATGGCGTCAACAAGATACTTGTTGCAAAGAAAAATTGTTGCTTCTCAGAGATAAAGCTTCAAAGAAATGTAAACCAAAAACCTGATGAAAATAAATAAAATTTCGTGTACACGTGTGAAATTTTGAATGATTTTAAGAAAGCATTAATTTGTGACAGTTACTGAAAAAAATTCATTTAGCATAGAAAACCATGGGAAAATGATATTAGTTGACACACTATTGGCACGTTACTGTATTCATTTTGATGCACGTTAATGTCAGATTAGAATGCCAATAGAGAAAATTTTTTTTTTGATCAATTTCTCAAATAAAATTCATGCAAATAAAACTGGTTTAAAGAATATAAAAATTGAATCTAGAGGCACTGAATTTCAGACTTGAGCTGTGTGTTTGTCACTCCATGTATGGAACATGGAGTTCTTTCAGTCATGCCAACATATTTTTAGGAGCTAATGAAAGTGAACTTCCTAATTATTTCTAAAGATTCTTCTTTTTTTGAAATTTTTATCTTCTTTAGTATTCTATTACATTGCAATGTCTTTTTTTCAGATATACGTCTGGATGGATGCTCTTATAAATTACCTGACAGTTTGTGGATATCCTAACTCGCTTCATCACTGGCCACCTGATTATCAGGTGATAGGAAAAGATATACTTAAGTAGGTCTAGATATGTTCTTGAAGATATGATATATAATTGATATCTATAGTACTGCATGAAATATCACTACTAAGAAACTTGTTGGTTGGTTTTACTATTGTTTGACCCATTCAACCCCAAGTATCAAAGTGGCATGTTCTTTTCTATTGTCTTAGACCAGTCCATCACAGTCTGTGGTGTTGAAAGGGTTAATATTCCACTCAGGAATCTTTCACTTATATGGAGATGTCACCAGTACCAGCAAAGTGTGACAAGTTTGGCCTATGCTCTGTCCTTATGGCCACTGAGCAGTGTTGGTTAATGTGCCAACACCTACTGTGACATGGGACCTCGGGTTTTACTGTCTCATTTAAAGAACAGTGACAGCTGACCACAGCGCAGTATGGATGGATTAACAACCATGATGTCATGATCAAAAGAAATACAACTAACCACTGGGCTACGGTGGCCTTCTGAGACACAGTAGACCATTGTGACACTGTTACAGCACAGTTTGTAGCCCATCTTGTATTTTATACTGCGTATAACCTACAGCACTGTTCCAGACACTTATTGTTGCTGTCAAAAATATGTGCCAAATCTGGTATCGTTGATTGCTGTTATTATGCCATGAAAATTCTCTGTAGTACAAGTAGATAGTAGGAGTGACACTATTGATGATCATGATGATGATGATGATAATGAGTTGTGATATGAACTAATATTTATTTTTGTTGTTTGCATAAATCCAATAATTTTTTTTCATGTAACACTTGTTGTATATACTGTATCCAACCATGCAGCTCACTACAATACTTACATATATAAATCCTGGTTTTTACATAACAATTTTAAAAGAATGATTCATTTTTACATTGCACTTGCAGAGTCTTATTGTTTTAAGGCATGCATAAATGATATATGTATCTTGATGTATGCATTTACAGGTTCCATGCTGTCTATTGGCCAGCCTTTCTAATGGCAGCAGAATTACAACCTCCAAAATGTATTGTATGTCACTCTCATTGGAAGATCGATGACCAGAAGGTAATTTGCATATTTACCAGAGTAATTTGCATATTTACCCCCCCAAGTTCTAGGAGAGCTTGGTAGTAGAGAGTCTAAAGCTTTGCCAATAGATCACAATTCATTTTACCTGTTATCCTTACAACCCTTGGTATCAAAATAGTATGTTCTTTTCTTTTGTCTTAGACCAGCCTATTATGGTTTTTGGTGTTTAAATATATAGTTTGTGTCAGTTGATATTAGGTAAGGAAGTTTACACGTCCACTAATAGAAGATCTATATTCTTTATTCAGATATACCTGACCATTGGATTTTTCCTCCACTGTTTTATAGTGGACGGCACCATGTGATTGAAACACGGCATAAAATAGTACCAATAAAAACAATACAATTGATAACATTACAGAGGGACCTTGCTATTAAGCCCATCAAAGTAACTGCCTAAAACTGGCCTGAGTAGTGAGGTGGTCCCCTTTGTTATTACAGAAATACTGCTGTTTCTAAGCCCTTTCATATGATCTCTAGCCTCTAGTTGTGCTGTTTAATGTCTCACTCAAGTTTCTTTCACTTATATGAAGATGTCGCCGGATGATGATGTAGGGCTTTAACTTACCTGTGCTTGACACTTGTGCTGTGAGGGTTCTTTGACATGCCAACATTTACTTAAACAAAGGACCTCAGAAACTTATTGTCTGATTTGCAGGACAGGTAAAATAAGTGACCTCTACTGAGCTTAATTGAACCCACAACCTGACAATCTGTAGATCATAGATGAATATGCTAACCATGGTGCTGAGACAGGTCTCTTTGGCCTCAGTCTTAATTCCTATATACATTGTACATGTATATTTAAGTCATTGGAAAGAATCATGTAAACTAATGTACCTTTTTTGACATACATCATGTAATGTTAGTGTTTAAACCTTAGTTACACCTTTTATACCATAAAAGACAGGGCTTTGATATTTAGTCTATGCATTCCTTTTGACAAGACCTTTTCATTGGCACTATTACTTACCTTACAATAGTGCCATTGACCTTTGAGCTTCTTTGAGAAAAATTGATAAAAGCCGTATTTTTTAAACCAGAAAAGATAGTGCTTTTATGTTTAATTTATCTTATGAAAATTCCTTTCAAATGATACCACTACATAATTTTGGTTTTGGTTAACCTCATTATGAACAATTGCCATATCTGAGAATTTTCTTAAATGTTTTAACCTTTTTTATATTGTAGATGTCAAAGAGCAGAGGTAACGTAGTTGATCCAATTCAGAAAATGAAGGAGTACTCAGTAGATGGTCTGAGGTATTTCCTGTTACGAGGCGGGGTGCTGCATTCTGACTGCAGTAAGTAGTACACACGATTGTCTTATTTTTACTTGACAGATTGATTTTTGAAAAAGTCGTATGTGAAAACTTTAAAATTTTCTCCATGTAAAGTTTGGTATTTGTGATAATATCATATGAGCTCATTATCCAGAATCTCAATAATTCAGATTTTACCCCCTTCTAGATTACACGGAGAAGAGAGCAGTTGAGATGATCAACAGTGAGTTAATCTCTGTGTGTCTGAATCTGCTGTCCAGAAGTACGTCAGCAAAGGTCAACCCACAAAATATGTTGCCCTCCACATCCGCAGAAGTATTTACTGACAAAGTTTCATCAGAGGATAGAGAAGTTTTCAATAATCTATCAAGTCTAGCTGGTAAGAGTTTCTCTTGGATAAAAGTTATGTTGATATTATCATCTCTTATCTTTCCCTAGTTGAGATTAATGGAATCATCTATATTCACAAATGTTGGGTTGTTTAATTCCAACACAGAGACAAAGTAGTCGTCTAAGATGTGGAACAAAATGGGGTATTTGATATTTAACTCTACTGATCAACTGATACTGATAGACAAGCAGAGCTTACGGAATATCCCTTGTCTGGTGTCCAAGCATTTGTCTGAGGTTATACTTTTCTAGACTTTTTTCTATGGATGCAGATATCATTTTGAAGTTTGGACACAAGCTTCCACTCATGGAGTTACAGATCCTGTTTGCACTTCAGTGGGGTTGGATCAGTGTGACCTACTTTACAGTTAAGAGTAGTTCAAACAGTTTTCTGGACTTTTTGTCACTACTGATACGGATCAATCATGGAGTTACCAATTTAGGTCACACTACAGCAGGTTTAGATCACTATGACCTACTTTATAGGTAAGAGTAGGTCAAACAGTTTTCTGGACTGCTGACGTGGGTATACTTTAGTGTTTGTGGAACTCTTGTTAAAACTCAAATGATGAATTTGTTAAAGTTGTCTCCCTTTATCTTTTCAAGCTTTACCTAAAGAAAAACGTACATAGCATCACCTTCTGGTAATTTTTTGGGATTGAAATGACTGAAAAAAGGTTTTCCCAGTTGTTTGCAGTTCATCAATAGTACTATCTATGCATTTCCTATATTTAACAGGTAACCTGTATGCAGCTGTATGACTGAGTAATTAAAATCAAAGAATCAGATGAAAAAAATTCTTTGTAAATATAAGTAGCAAAGAAAGTTTCAAAAGTCTTTAAGTAGCTTTGGAATTTTTTTTTGTGAAAACCATAGTAATGCATCAACCTTTTTCATTACAGACATTGTGGATGAGTGTTATACAGACTTTAATTTTAACAAAGCTATCGAGTGTATAATAAATCAGTTACGATGGGGAAACCAGTTCATGCAGAAACACAAGCCGTGGGAATTAGCCAAGAACACTCATGATCAGGAACATTTACACTGCGTTCTTCATGTTATTCTGGAAACATTAAGAATTTGTGGGATATTATTACAGCCTATCATACCCAACTTAGCAGGGAAACTGTTACAGAGACTGAATGTTCCTCAGAATGAAAGACTCGTAAGACATGCCAAGATAAGGCCACTGTCTATGTCAAACTCACTGGAAAATTCTCATGAACAGCTGTTGCAGAGAATAAAATAGTATGATATGTGATATCTTTTTGAACTTTATTTTTGTGATCATGTTCTGATGTGGTTTCCTGAACATACATCTCAGTGGAAACTCATCTATAGACCACCAAAAGATGTTAAGTAACCACAACAGAAGATACCTGAAGTTGTTTATCATTGCTCTAAAGTATTTTGACCTCACTTAAGAGTGCACTTTATGAACAGTCCATGTTTTAAACAGTCACTTGGATGACTTTAATAGCGGGGTTCACTATACCAGATCCATAGGAAAAGAAACTGCTCTTCCTCTGCCCCATCTTCGTCTAGTCACTCACTCTCCCCAAATCTTCACCATTGCATCACAATTTCAATAGTTGCAGTAACATTTTAGGATTGCATGTTTTAGGTTTTATTTGAGCTAGCTTTAGAAAATATTGTTAAGGGTGATAGTTCATAAAACAAATCAATAGTTTCATACAGGAAAATCTATCTATGGATCAGACAGTAAAAATTAGTTCTTTTGTCAGAGTTGATGTTGGTACATTAATGATTCTCACTGTTCATTGGTAGTGAGTGTCAAACATATTCTAAAATTTGAAGCCCTTAAATTTCATTCATTGATATCATCAATGAGAGTTTAAAATTCATTAGAGTCACATTAAACACCAATTAAAAACCGCAAATTGAAATCATCATTTAAAAGTACATGTGCATTCATTCCCTTTCGTGATGCTGGGCCTTACAGTTACACAAATTTTGTAGATTGGGAGAAAATTTCATGTAGCATCTATTACTTTCAGCATTTTTCCATTTTCCTCGTATTCTCAGTTTTGTGATAAGAATCAGCTTTGAAAAATTAGGTTAGTGATTTGAAAAGATTAAAGAAAATGTCGTGTGAAAACAACCCAAACCTATCATAAGCCACCTAACAAATCAAATAAAGATCAGCAGCCGTAAATATGCTTGATTCAGAGAAAAAAAACCACAGACATGTGAATAGTGTCCAGTTACTAAATTTGTAAATTGAGAACTAAGATGTAATGCTCAATAACATTTTAAATCCAAAGGAATGATTTGAATAGGTGTTATGCTTTATTTGAAGGAAATTTCGAGGTAATCTACGAAACTATGAATTTGATACTTAACACAGCATGTTTTATGGTGTCGACAAATTTACATCTTATTTATAAATATGTATACCCAATGACATATGATCTAACTCGCACTCTTTTTACAATGTAATTTCTTTGGTAGATCTCCTATTTAATTAAACTTTTACCATTACAAACTGACATGCATACTTTTTATTAAACACTTGTGACAAATCTTTGATTTATTTCTTGTATACCAAATTAATATCTATCCCACATTATTCAATATTTTTATGTACAGTCAAGCCTCATTAATCTTGACACTTTGTTCCCCAAGCAAATAACCCGGATAAATGTTCCTATTACTTAAAAGTACCAACTATAATGACAATTGCAATTTGATTCGTTCAAAGGAAATTTTGTCCAGAAGGTGAAGAATCTAGATTATTAGCTTCCGGATTAATTAGGCTTGACTGTAGGTTACTCAACAGCACTGTAGGATGTATACCTGATTTACATTTCATCGGCCTGTGTGTCCATTCATCACACTTCACTTTTATAAGTTGTTGCTCTGCAGCAGAGTGCTCTTCTTTGGATCATGAGGCTGTAGGTTTGAGTCTGGATGGGGAACAACAGTCTTTTACCTGTCCTTCGGATGAGAAATTTAAAACACAGGTTCCATGTCCTTACTTTAAAGTGGGTCCAGGTGCAAAGCATCTATATATATAGCTCTTCCCTGGCATTCTTAGGATAAACGTTAATACAACATTACCATCCAACCAACTTTTGTCAAAAACGTCAGTTATAAATAAAGATAGTTATGAAAAATTTAGTATGATGATTTTTTATGACCTCCATTATATTTTAATTCAATTTGTTTTGAATTCCATTGTTACCTTTCTGTTGTCTCGTTAGATAGTATCGTCTTGGTTTGTTTGAATGGAAGGGAGGCATCACATGACCATATAGTTACTGGTATATGTATAGCACAATTGCTCTTGACTTATATTTGGTGCCTCTACTGATGATGATTCATTTGTTTTGTCCTTATATTTTTGATATCTTTAACTTAGATCAATTTCAAGCCTCAGCTAATGTGGCTGGCTTTCCTGTTCTTTGAAGGGGGCTGTTAAAAAACCATGGTCCTCTGTTGGTAACTACACTGTCTTTACACTGTATATATATTTTATTTGTCCCAGACAAATGAGCACCCTATTGGGGTTGGGGCACCAACGGGCTCTTGCGTCAATTGATATATCTAAATCTTGAAGACCATCAAGTATATAGAACTGAATAAATAAGTTTGCCATAATTTAGAGTTTGTTAATGGAGTTAAAAAAGAGGCTAGATTATTTGATAGTTGAAAATTAAGACACAATACTTGAGTATCCATTCTACATGTTCATGTATATTGCATGATAAAAAACACATAACCTCTGGTATATGGGACTTGGGTCAGGGGTTGTGTCTAAAAAGGATACTTGAGCAGGCTATAAAATTTATACACTGCCTATCTAAATGTCTTGTCTCTGCTAATTTACAGTTGAGTCATAAGCAATTATATCTGTAATAAAAAGGGTAAAAAGGGTTGGCATGTCAAAAATCACTCAATGCTCAATGGCACGAAGGGCCAAGCTTAAGTCAAAATTGAAGCCCTCAATTGGCATCCGTATAAATGAAAAATATTTGAGTTGGATATTAAACTACAATGCATCTTCAACATGAATTGCATTATAATGGTGTTGAAAATTAGTTGAAATATGTTTTATTAGCTTTATATCATTTTAATTCTGTTTTAACACCAAGCAGCTAAAAAGCGAGGTCCAAAAATTTGTCATACATGTATTTGATGTCAGATAGGTTAAGTATATCACTTACTTTTTAAGTACACAAAGAAGTCTTCAAATTTCATTAGGGTTTTTGTGTATTGAATGGGGTTTTTGTGTATTGAATGACGCTCATAAAAATTGTAAGATAATGTAATCTTCAATAGAAGTGACTCACATGTAGGTAGAAAACGTATTAACATCCGGTCCTATCAACACTGTGTGGCATATTCAAACTAACTATAATTTCTAGATATCATATTGTATATTGTTAACTGCATGTTCATTTAGAATCTAAAGAGTGGTATTTAAATTGAATTGCTTTAGAAAAAAAAATAAAATAAAGCCCGGTTGAACAAGGAAGTTGGCTGTTTGCATTGTTGTTTAATGTCCCACACCATGAATCAGTCTCTTATATGGAAATTCCACTATTTGACAATGAAGAGCTATATATTTGACCTGTGCTCTTTGGGTTACATGGGGGTTACATGGTAGTAAGAGTTTTCTAACTTGCCGAGACCTACTGTAACATGGAACCACGGTTTTTACTGTCTCATCTGAAGGACAGGAAAAACTATCCAACTCCGCAGCACTAGGTTTGAACCCGTAACAAACGCACTAACAAAAGAGCCATCGTGGAAAAGAAAGAAGTTTGATTTAAATGAGAATGTCTGTATTCAAAGAATTCAGAGAATATAGTAATAGGTCAGTCCTTTTTCCAATTGGTTTGTCTAATGTTTTACTATGGCTAACTATGGCTATTTTCTACGCCAAAGTGGTGTAGTTATGACAGCATAGACTTCCGATTGTAGATGTCTGGAGTTCGAATCCAGGGTTCAACAAACATTAGTCTTTGCCAGGGCCTATTTCACATTCCAGTGAGGACTTCCTGGCTTCTCAGTGTTCCTTGTCACTGTAAGTATTGAGAGAAAGAATCCTCACTTTTCAGTGATCTTAAGTGTGGAGCATAGACAAAAAACTTGAAGGCGTTTATGGACGTAGTGATCCCACCATATCAATAACAGTTATTGCGTATATGCTAAACAATAGTAAAACAAGCAAAACAAGAACGGAGGCCATACATTTTCAATAGTTTAAAGGGAAAAGGCTTTCATACTTTACTTTATACCATGCATTTTGAGCTTGTGGTTTGAATATCATGTTGTTTCTGTTGAGGATAGCAAGATCTGTAAATAATAACATACTTCGCAAGAAATTGGCAGAAGCCTTTGTTTTACATGAACGATTTCAAGGAAAGGAAGAGGTTCTTTTCATTATTATGTAACTTTATTTAGAAATAAACAAATATATTAGTAATTTATCATTAGGTGATTATCTCAACTTACACTGAAATCTAAGCTTTCTTAACAGACTGTTCAAAAGAGAAGATTCAGAAATGGTCTCATATAATTGATTGTCTCTTCATTCAGGGAATTTGTATAGGGAAAAACGATTTTGGATAGCATGCATAAAAGTCACACATGACAATTGGTTCTTAAGATTCAGTGAATCGCCAAGGCATGTTAGACTGCATTTATGCCAAGCTTCATGTATTTATCACAGGGATTGCTGAAGCCGATACCCATAAGTCCTTATTCCGTTGTCTTAATTAGAGCGGTCTATGCTATCTAATAACCAATCAACTGATCTGGAGTATAGTTTTTAATTTTTTTTATTACACAAAATTACATTGAAAGGGAAAACGTACATCGTGAAGTGTGTTTAAGTGATTAAATAATATTTCAACTGAGGTCTATTTATCTACTGAACTAGCAGACGCTAAATTATGCATTTACTAATTAGCATACCTTGTCTCTTGTTGGTTAGGAACTGTAATATAGAAACAGCAAGATATCAGGTTCCATGCTTTTGTCTGTGAATGCAAATATAGATTTTCTCTCTAGTTCATTTGTAACAATTGTTAACGATTCTACAGGTAATGGTGCCAGGAATTGCTTTGTTTATAAATACACTTCATAGATATAACGGCAGAAAACAATTTTTTTTTGTAACAGCAAGCGTTCGATTTGATAATTTGTCTGTTTATGAAAATGATGACCTAGAGGAAATGACAAGTCATATATACCTGCATAACATAAATCAAAGGAAATGAAGGGACAGAAAACCCTCTTGCAATGCTAATGTGTTCGTCGGGAAAAAAATTAATGGGGCTGATGAATTAGACCGATGACCGGGTCAAATCTCCCTCAAAATAAAAGAATCTTACAAACGGATAATTTTTACAGGGTTTTGAAAAAATCTAACACATTCAGAGCCATCGGTAGACAGTTTATTCCCCGGAGGACATATATTTTGGACGTTCTACTTGCTGGGTACAGATGAAAGACCAGCAATACGTAAAAGTTTTAGAACCTTGCTGCGCAATTTAGTAAACAGAAGACATATATCCTTTGTAATAAATCTGGTTTCTGGGCGATCGCAATAAATTTTCGATTTTGGTATGTTTCATATTAAAAAAAAGAAAAATCCAGTAAATAATGATTTTTCCCCGATGTACAGTCATGAACACGAAACATCCCGAATATACTTGTATTTTAGATAATGTTGACTATTTGTGTTCCACGGCTCAGTGGCTAGGAGAAGCTCGCCTTCAGATTGCAGGGTCATGTGTTTAAATCTACAAGGTAGAGACATCTGACTCTTCCTATACTTTTTATGAGGCTGCCCTTCCCCGGCATACGATGAAGTCTCTAGAGTTCTAAATGTAAGATTACTGATTGGAAAGTTGAATAATTACAAGTGCAGAAGAACAACAGTATTATTTATGTCAGATTTGACAAGAAGCATTTAAAAGGTCGTACGCGTGTAACGCAAAATTTGAGTAAATGCAATTGGGTATAGTGAAAATATAATGACCCCAGTTTACAGCGTGTGTAAAGAGTACTGAAGCTTTCTTCGATCTGTGGTATCTATTCGATATACATGAAAGAAAGTAATGCTCAGTTGGAATTGGACATTAGTAAATGAATACATGTACTTTTGAAATGTACCTTTTACAAACGAATAACAAGATTAGTTTTATCAAAGACATATATAGTGGAGTTATATATGTCTCTGGTTTTATTACGCTATGAAACATTTGCATTTGTTGGAACTTTATACTCCGCGTCTTTGGTCAATACATTGCACGGAATTAAAAATGTTTACATATAAGTATGGACCGGAAGTCGGTCTAATGGCGCGAGCACGCGAGCTTGTCAGACGAACTGCGAGACAAGTTTAAATGTACAAGGCGATCAACCGAATTAGAATTAATTTCAAGAGGTTCACAGTGTCGTTCGTGATAATAAGCATTACGTTAGTTTTACACCCATGTTAACATATTTAAATAACCCGTCTGCATTATTCCGTTTATCGATAAATGTTTAAATAGCTGAACAAAATACCAACCCCTTTGTTTCAAAATTTAAAAGAAATTTCAAATACAGTTAGCTAAATGCTAATTGGATATAGTGTGATTTAAGAAAACCTCTGGATGTTTTCCAGAATCGATATATGTTTAATGCTTCCTGATTCAGTGTAGACATTAGTATAATTCATGAAAACGTTGGGACATAAGTTCGTATGGGAATAGCAATATGTCCAGATCCACGGCTAGGCATCAGAAAGGGTTTGATGCTCACCGACTGGAAGAATTCAACGAACCATCAGAGGCTAACCTAGATACTAGTCATGACGACCTGTACAACCCAGAGAAAACCTCGTCATTGCCGCGATGGGTAAAAGTCGCTGTGTCAGGAACAATGAGAATATTCATAAACAAATGGAAGGTAATGAGAACATTTGGAACAAATTCTGAATCGTTTACATACAAGAATAAGATCCTTCTGTTTAAATTTGAACTCTGAACTATTTAGTTTGAACGTAAATAATTCATATTCATGTCATTGCGAAAATATGAACGAAGATTTTTTTCACTACTTTCTAAATGTCCTCTTCCATCTTTCTGTTACACAGGACCTCAATTTTTACTGTCTTATCAGAAGTTGGTAGTTTGTATTGTTGTTTAACGTCCCACTCAAGAAACTTTCACTTATTCAGAGACGTCACCGTGTGCCGGTGAAGGGCGATAAATTTTGCCTATGCTCTGCACTTATGGGCGTAGAACAGGGAGAGTTCTTTAACGTGCCAACACCTAATTTGATACGGGAAACCGGATTTTTCTGTCTCATCCGAAAGACAGGGAAGACCAACCGCTTGGACTCGAACTCAGAACATCTCCATTCGACCTCGCCGATCTCATCCGAGGTACAAGCCCTTGCTGAATGTGGGTTACTCGAGTTCATACGGACATGTACATAGATCATTTACTTATTTACTTGTACTTACTGTACTTATTTATTTGATGTGATTAAATGTAATACCATTCCAAAAACAAAAGGATCTAAATCACGAAACCACAGCAGATCATGGCTTACTTTTCCTGCTTTTACTAATTTACAGTTTTTTGCAGCACCGATTAAATCCGCAAAAATTTGCACTTGATGTATTAAAAAAGCAATACACTTCTTATTTGTTTTTACAGATACACGTGTGACTAGATATGTCGGCACGTATAAGAACCCTCACTTCTGAATCTGCAATATCTGCCGAGCAAAGGCTAAAAATTTGAATCCGCCTTCATCAGCATTCCATGACCTTTCTTTATATCTATATATACTCCGTTACGCGGGTGTGACTCGTCAATAGGGGATGCTGACTCCTCCTAGACATCTGCTCCCATCTCTGGTTGTCCAGGGGTCCGTGTTTGTCCAAATCTTTATTTTGGATTACTTATAGGAATAATGAAATTGATCATTGTTCGCTATCTTTACATTTTCATATGAAAGACTAAAGTGTAACTCTTTAAAAACAATAATACCACAAAGCTAAAAGTCGGGTAAATATATGTCCATGCAACAATATGAAAATGATAAAAAACAAATGCGGACTTATGAATATTCAGAGGTACATGTAGGACCAGGTGTCATGGAGTGTGGGATCGGTCACACCTACCGTAGGTCCATAATCAAACTCAAATAAAGTACATGGAAGTGAGGAATGTTCCCTAGTAACAATCGGTAAAGAACCATAATCGAACAAATATCTCCACATTAATTAATTTAAATGAAATATTGAATAACAAAAAGTGCAGTACAGTGGAGCCCCATTAATTCGGACACTTTTATTCCCAAGCAAATTGTTCGGATAAAAGAAGCGTCCGGAATACTGGAACATACACATCATAATGTCCAATGCTATTTGAAAATTTTGTTCCCTGAAAATTTTGTCTGGTTGGTGAAACATCCGGGTTATTTTCGTCCGGATTAATGAGGCTCGACTGTAATTCAAATTCGTTATTTTAAAGAGTTTAGGGTTATTGAGAGTGTATTTTTTTTCATAATGTATGTGTATTCTTATATTGCTTAGCTACAGCAATGATGATACAGATTTGGGCTTTTTTCAGAACAGCGATGTCCATGTCGACCACAAATACAACAGAAATTTTATTCATTTTTCGGCTGCCGAATTACCAAATTTGGATCAATGTCATCGGGAAGCAAGTGAATCAGACTCTAGAAGGAAAACCAGTACTAACTTTTATCCGGAATATAGAAGAAAAATTCCCGACAGTGATGGAAGTCACGAGTGTTGCAGTCAAAGAAATAAATTAACAACTGTTGTAATTCTACTAGGTCTGCTGTTTGTATTAGCATGTGGAGGCATACCTTTACTAGTCTTCACCTTGTTACCTGATCCAGGTAGGATATAT
>JACSZP010001517.1:0-14558 GCA_016161895.1 Pinna nobilis
CGATTCGCAGTCGAACACGCTAACCACTCGGCCACGGAGGCCCCAAGATCACAATTCTGAAAGAAAAGTTTGATTTTATATTCGTATAACAACGCACCCCAACAAATGTCTGATTTAAGCTTGTAAGAAATAAAGTCATACATGTTCGGCGAACAATGAACTGTATATCCAGAAAATTTCGCGGAACTTTATTTTTGCGAATTGGTAGCTTTGCCAATAATTCGCTATATTTTCGCGTGTGTGTATGTCAATTAAATAATTAATGCTGTATGTCGCATATCAATGTCAAGTTAATATATTAAGCGAGAATGGTATTTTTGCGAGTAAGTGATCTCGCGTAATTACGCGAAAATAAAATTTCGCGAATAAAACTGGATTTATAGTATAAAGCCTACAAACACAATGCAATACGATTCCGCCGCGATTCAGTGATTAGATTGTTCGCCTCAGTGGAGCTGCGGTAAGCCTGTCTTTTGAATAAAACAGAAAGAAACTAATGCTTCGTTTTACAGCGCCGGCGCAAGAATAATGCTTGCTAAATGGTCATTAATGCCTTGAGCAGAAAATTTGTCATTCTTCACCGGCACACGGTGACGTCACTATATACATATTCTTGCTATGGAGTTTAAAAAAAAAAACAAAAGATATATCTATGAGAAAGTTATGTGAAATGAAAAGGTATTCCATATTGTTTACTAAGAGTATCATACATATTCTTTTTCCAGATCCTATGCATAGTTGGAGATATCGCCTCAAAGAGTTTGCGAGAGTCGTTGGTCAAGAAGACGGTTGAAAAGTTCGGATGCATTGACGTTCTGGTACGTAAGCATAAATACTTGTCATACTTTTACATAACAAAGTTATATACTTGGAAATGCAAAAAGTATTCCAATTTTGACAGAGAGTTTGCATCAACTTATGATTGTGTACTTGAATCTTTCTTTGCGATGTAACGTTTTTATGTATATTAAACTTAACTTGGATGTAATTAATGGGGAGATCTCTTCATTTGAATGTTCCTTTGGACATGCGGCAGGTCCGATAAATCAAAAGGAAATGCCTACTACACCAAAGCTTGATACAATGTATATTTTCCAAAACTAGACTTGTTTCCTGGATCCTTTCGTTACTATCCTCAGCATCTTTGGATTTTTATATCAGCCTGTGCCAATTATGATGTTGCTGGGTGGAACATAATGCAGCGCCATAACTTAAAGATTTCCTGATACCTGATCTCAACCCATTCTTAGGATCGCTTTTGTTCCAGGTCCTATTCCTCCTTCTACATTTCTTAGTTTGTGATGCCTATTTATACCCCCGTCAACAAAGATGTAGGGGATATACTAGATTCACCATATCTGTCTGTCTGTACGTCCGTTTGTCCGTCTACAATGTGATATTTCATACATTAGTTGTCCACTACTCAAGGAGGGTCTCTATAACTTTTTGGATCGGAAGGTCAAAGGTCAAGGTCACGGGGATATAAATTAGGATAGTTCTACATAATACTGCTACTCCAAGATACATTCAGTGAAGTTAATCCGCACACTTGTGTTCCTGAGCATATTGTCTGGATAAATGAGGCGGCTGTAAATTATAAGAACATACATGCTATATTGATCAGTGCAGTAAGAATTTTCTGTTTCTTGGAAGGAAGGTGAAGTACCAAGATTATCGGCATCCGGATTAATGAAGCCCGACTGAATATGACAGAATGATTCATATTGAGTAATCCTTCACAGAATTTTGCTCTTTTTATCATGCGTCCCGACCTCCCCTTTCCTCGTTTATGGCCATCACCGATTGTGACATTGTTATATTCGAAATCTTTTGCCGCACGCGGAGTTGGTTACCCTTCCGGAGCACCTGAACTCACCCCCGGTATTGGTAGGGGGTTCGTGTTACTTTGTTTCCGGTTTTACATGTCTTGTTGTTTTGATAGCTGTACGTGTTGTCTCTTTTTTGTTTGGCCATGATTTCGTCTGCCTCTGGATTTTGGTATTATTGATTCCCCTTGGTATCTTCTACAGTCAACTTTTTCAACCTTTGTTAGGTTTATAATGCTGGAATAATGAATTTTGGGAACACCAGCACCCTACCAGAGAATCAGTACGACCAAATAATGGATGTCAACGTTAGATCTGTTTTCTACTTGACTCAATTGGCTATCCCGGAACTGAAGAAGTCGAAAGGTATGCTAAACAGTCAACTGAGCTATTTTCATAGACCCTTTTATTACTAAAACATTTTTTTATTTGAATAATAAATGGAACAAACACTTGAAGTTCCACAAACATTGAAATTAGGAACCGTCGTTGACCCTTGGTATGTTGAACATGATCAGGCAAGTATGTCATGGGTTCGAAGTCTAGCGGAGTCAAATGACAATCCATCCCCGTCGGATGAGACAGTCAAATCTAGGGACGCGGTAGGAAAGGAAAAGGGGTACTTTATTGCTAAATTACCATGCATTGAGAGCATTGGCCAAATTATAAAGATATTTACCGATATTCACATAGCATTCGTGTTGCGTAACAACAACAAATCAATATCAACATATATCTTTTTCCATATAAGAACGTCAGCAAATGCACTCAAGATATTTCTACTTTTTGTGGTGATGACACCGAATACCAGTGAATGGCGAGACAATTTGCTTATGCTTGGTACACTTCTCAATAATCAGGGACGGTTCTTTAATATACCTCAACCGACTGTGACTTCCTTCTTGGAGGGCAGGTGTGTGTTAACTTTTTTCCCCGTCTAGTTTATGATTCATAAATCAATGTTGTGTTATCAGATACTACCGAAATTGCATATATATCAAGCATTGCTGTTTACCCCGGTATTGTCTGTCGTTGATTATTGAATTTTGAATGCCCCCTGATATCTTCTACTTCCCCCTTTTTTCTCGGTACGACTATTTTTCGCCAGTTGTGGTGTACTTTTTTTTATTTTTCAGGAAATGTAATCAACATGTCAAGCGTTGGGTCGCATTCACCTGTAAGTTTAAGTCTGAATATCAATTATCAGATTTTATAAATTCCATTGGTTAAACGTACACATGGACCTATTTAGCAAAAATTTGTCGTACACGAAATAATGACGGAATCGTATACAAATGGCTATAACTAAGTAATTTACACATTAAAGATGGTCAAGTCAACGTTGAAATGTCCGCGCTGGACATGTTTTATCCGCGTAATTCGCCCTACTTACAAGGCATCGCCCACGTCTGTTCACATGACGGGAAATGGATACAACCCGTAATCGTGTATTTTTGATTTTTGAAACGGCAATATCTATATATTGCGTGTATATATTTTCTAATTCTGTGAGGATGAAAATGAGTCCAAATGTATCTTTAGCGATAATTAAATACTTTATTCATACTCCTATCACCTGAACGCTTATCAAACCACGCCTCCTTAAAATTGTGTATTACGTCACACTAACTGCGTGCAGTGATGTTGGTGGTTGTCGTAATGACGCAATTAATGGGTGACTTTTTTATCGTTATTATTTCGATAAAAAGAACATAAATGTTTAAAAAGATGACGAAGTTCTCACCAACCTATAAATAGACATATTACCATCCTCTTTAAATTTTTGACCAAAAGGACAACAGAGAGTAGCATTTCTGCTTCTTATTTGGACCTACAGTCTAACCTGCCTTATTGACCTACTGAATTAAAAGAAAACCTGTCTTATGTGACCTAAATGTATTGTTCCCAAAATAGTGTTTTCCTATGTATATCACCTGAATTAAGAGACCACCTGTCATATGTGACACTTTTTGCTCCTCCCTTGCACGGTCTCTTAAAACAGGTTAGACTGTACTATCATTGATTGATAACCTCCCTTTATGATAAGCGTGACGATTTCAATTTCAATAGTACGAACATTCCATTCCTGAGTAGCAATATCTCGTCTTCTCCTGCCTATGGTATCTTCATTTCACCACTTATACGTTATGTCAGGGCATGCTCTTATATATGAATGTTTTATTCGGAGAGCGTGACGACTCGTCAATTAACTACACATTCATGGAAGCGTTGTAGAAAGATTGAAAACATCACTTCGGAAGTTTAGTGATCGATATGTTGAACTCTTTCAACAATAATAGGTTTCCCTTTCTAGAAAGCTGGGTGACGTTCTTGCGTAAGACCATTTACCCTGACTATATTTAGCCAGTAAGATCATGAGAATACGACTTTTGAAAACGAAATCGTCATTTTACCGAAACCGTTAGGTTTATGTGAAACCTATGCCACGTGTTGGGGATGTCAACATGGGCTGCTATCTCCTTCCCAAAACCTGGTTTAGTCCCAATAGGTATTTGTTTTCCACGTTGAGACCGTCATTATCCTAGACTTTTCATATTTAAGGACTGAAATTTCAAAATATCCCTCGGTACCTTTTTAATTGTACTTGTACTTTATAATCGATGTTGATAAAAATACATTGTACTGTTTTTTCGTTTGGTAATTTTCTTTTGCATTTCCTTAGATTGTGGGGGTAACAGCATACTCAATGAGCAAGGCGGCTTTGGACATGTTTACAAAATGTTTATCACTTGGTGAGCTTCTTGTAAATTAATACAAAAAATCTTAAATTTATCCCAAACAAACCTTTCATATCCCATTGATTATTCAGTTGGTTTTACTTATTGATTATGTAATTGTTCACCATCCCACTCCAGATTTTTTTTTACTTTTATGAAGACGTCACCGTGTGCCGATGAAGGGCGGCAATTTGGCCTATCCATTTAAAGTCGTAAAGCAGGTATGTTTCTTGAACGTGTCAGCACCAACTGTGACACGGGGCCTCGGTTTTTACTGTTTCATCCGAAGGACAGGGACGGTCAACGGTAAACTGTCTTGGACTCTCAAGTTCACGACCAAGTGATCAGGAGACGAACACGCTAACAATTAGACCACGTCGGCATCGTTTTTATTCAAAAAATGTTTTATGCAACGTGCAACTACATGGCAGTCAGATGTGATTATTTGTTCTCTGAGTAAGAACGAACTTACGATTGCATATCAAACTTGCAAAAATATTATACAATTATTGCATTATTCTATATTGTTTCGATATGAGAATTTAAGGAGTACAAAAAAAATCGACTGAGGCCGAAGACGGAGGTTAATATATATGTATACATCTATATTTGTACTCCATAAATTCTCATATTGAACCAATAATATTGCAGTAATTGTTTTATTACATTTCAATGAGAACTTGAAAACCGAAAATATTGGGTGATGTAACAGTAACAGAAACGTCACAGCAGTGCAATATGATAAATTATCCGGTTAGCAATGAAATCTTACTTAAAATGGTAAAACCTGACCGTTTTTAGCAAATTAAAACGCAGAAAAAAAATTAAAAAATGTAATCATCAAATGTGGTGTAGTGATACAAGCCACTTTCATATGATCTATGGGGCCCAGTTGTTAAATCTTTAAAGACTGTAGATATTCATTAGTATGTATAAATCTGAAAATCAATTTACACTTGAGGCCAGCATTTGTCCAAGTGTCAAAATACAACCCTCTGGCATATGACATATTATTATTCAATCTGTAGCATATTATGTTTGAAACTCTGTCCGATCTTAAAATTGCAATTGTGCCACCTTTTGAAACATATGAACAAAACAGAAAGAAACCATCAGAAATACTCATACCATCAATGACATTATCTCTGAAATGTGATCTATAAAATATTGTATAAATATTATTTCGTAGGAGCCAAATGAGGTAAGTTATGTTAATTCCATATTGACAAACTTTTAAATTCTGTTTTAAAACATTGTGTTTTAATCTAGGTTGGTATAATCAAGTGAGGAAAATTATGTCATTAGAACATTTTGCTTACTAAAATGTATACTGTTTCTTGTGGACCATTCGTATATTGTTTCACCTCTGTTTGTATTTTACAATTTCATGTTAAGAACTGGCATCTAGCGGTGTTCGGGTAAACTCAATTAAGTAAGTCAAGGACGTGGAAGTATAATTTAATTGCTTTGATCTACATGTATGTAGTAGGAAGAATGGGTGTATGGAAGGTATGAGAGTTGTCTTTCATGTTTGTAGATGTTAATGTCTTTGTCTGAAAATGCAATAAAAAAAAAAAAAAAAAAAAAAAAAAAAAGTAAGTCAAGGACATTATCTAGAACTTTTCGACTGCATTAATTTTCGCTTATTTATTTACGTATAGAATGATAATAATAATAATATTAATAATAATAATAATAAAAGTTATAATTATTAGTGACCGCTTACCTTTTTAGTTACATGATATTAATCAAATAATAATAATAAAAATAATAATAATAATAATAATAGTAATAATAATAATAATAATTATATTTTACTACTAATATTATTAATAATAATTATTGTTATTATAATAATATTAAGATTGTTATTATTTTTTTTTTATTATTCAATTTATTATAATTATTATTTTATCATTAGTATAATTATTTTAATTATCAGAATTACTATTATTTGTTATAATTCCCTCTTACTTTCATATATATTTATATAAGGGTAATATAAATTGCTTTGAACTTCCCTATCTTATAACTATTACTTCTTTGGATCAAGTTTTCTTTTCTTAATAAATAAAATCGAATTTCCCCCAAACGAAAGTACTCTTGTACCAATTAAAGTAAAAAAGAGAATGATAGAGAATTTTTATTTTTAGGATTCTTTTTAAATCATTCCTTTCTTTTTCTGCAGCCCCGGTCCAGTATATAGTCGAATAGCTAAACGAGAGAATTCTCCTATTGCTGACGAAAAAGTCTTCCAACAGGTATGTATCTGACTCCCTCTTGGTACGAGGTCTCATACTATTTGAAATTCTTAGTTTTGTATCGAACTCGTGGTTTCATCTTTGTAATGTTTTTCTTGTACAAATAAAATTTTATTTATTATATTAGTACAAAAATACTTCTCATTGGAGAAAGTTGAATTATTTTGATATTATTATTACACTCCCGGGGTATGTGTGTAGGCAAATTTCTATTAAAAAAACTGGAGAAAAGAGAGAGGTTTTCAAACAGTGAAGAGTTTCTTAAAACATGCGCCGCGTGGTGTTTTACTCTAATTTGATTTTGTTTTAATTTATTATCGTGACGTCATTATTGATGACGTAGATGATAAATGTTGATAAGCAATTGCAATGAAACTGTTCATGATACGCATGTGACAATATATTGACAGCATTGTAACTGCCAATAACCGTCTGATAAAGGCCAGATGGCCGAACATGTTGGGGTTTTTATTATTTCATTTGTACCATCTTTTTGATATTCGAATGCCATATATCAACAAACTCCAAACATATAGACATATAAGATGACCAATTTGTTTATGTTCATGATCACATACTTTCGTCTATACCCAAAGAGTATCAAATATATACAAAGGGAGTTAAATGGCCAAACATATCATTGTTGCCTTTTTTCGCGTTAATGAAATAGAGGACATGCAAAATGCAATATCATTCATATACAACAAAAACACTTTGAAATAAAGGGCTCTAATATGTGAAATAATTTGTAAATAAAATTCGAAAAGGAAGCGATGTGTAATGCTTTCTACGCCGCATAAGATACCATGCTACATGTAGTAACCAAGGCAGTATGAACACGTACGCCAACCGTTTGTAGAATGACGGACATTGGGTATAGCGTTCGTGTTGGCTCTGATTAGATAGACCAACGTTGGACCAATGATACGAGCCAACTATTTTTAAACGTATATCATTGAAAACCTTAATTCAAACTTATCAGTTTTAACGATGAAATCTTCTGTATAATGATTTTGATTCAAGGGTGATACGTTGTGGAAAGGTTACTGGGATACTAACAAAAATAGGCTTAACGTATATGGATTTGTTAAAATAAACGTCCTCCAAATCGTTTCTTGCAAAAGAAATAATATAGAAAAGGTGAGCAGGGTGTGGTGAATGTTTCTTTTCTAATCAATGTCCTTTAATTTCTTCATACAGGTGATGACCGAGGAAATTAAGAAAATACCACTCGGACGCATTGGTGAACCCTCGGATGTGGCAAAGGCCGTGGCGTTCCTGGCGTCAAACGAGCAGTCTTCTTTTGTAACTGGCGACATAATGTTCATAGGCGGTGCATGTCAATTTGCATATCATTATTCGGGATGAACACGATCAAAGTAGAAGTCAACAGTTTTGTAGCATTATTCCCTTCAAAACATATCCTATCATAAGAGTGCATCGTTTATACAATTTGTTGATAAATACAAATTCTGAAATTGTAAATATCCTATTTTCTTATTTTTCTTATTCGTAGGAATTCAGAAATTTGAAAAAAGCGAATAATGCAGAGCTTCTTACTAACATGGTGCCTTTTTACTTGTTAGAAATAAAATGCATTTCTAACACGAAGTTACAAGTCTCAGTTTAACTTTTATAGAGGTTCGCTCCGGAGTATGTATGTCAAAACTGATAAAATTTTTGTTCTACCTGTCATGCAGTTTCTTCTTATAATGTGAATGAGTAACATCATTGGAGAGTTTGACGGTTCGAACCTTGATGGAGGAAGTCAGATACTTCCGTTTTTTCGGAAAATATAGGAAATCGCAGGTGCCTTACCACAAGATAAATAATTGCTCAATGATCGAAATACCTGCGGCGGGAAACTGAACATATTTTTAAAAATAAAAATTGATTGTCGTCTTAACAAATTAATTAAAATGCAATACAATATATTCCTGTCTTGGAGAACTAATGAAATCCCGTTAAGAGGGCAAATCCCAAGACCCTGAGGCTGCGTCCTTAAAGTGCATATGCTTATATTTGATTGACTCAGCGTTTATCATTAAAGCAATACCTTAGGAGATACGTCAAGCTGACGTTATTCAACAATGCGGCTATTACGTTGCTCTTTGTTGAATGGCGTTATCTCCGCACATCGGCTCGTAGCGGTTACGGCATTGAACGCATCACTTCGACAAGCATTTTGGTGTTTTCAGGAAAGGTCTACTGGTTAAAACCATAGTGTATTAATCAAACGCAGTGAAAAGGCCTTGAAAGGGGTACAGGTAGAGTTTACCTGTGCTACCTTGATTCGACGAAGTTGTAAGAAGTGCGTGCAATTTTATGCGAAGAACATTTTTATTTTACATTTAACATGCACATTTAAAACAATCATTTCTACAAAATAAATTAATTTGAAAAATCTTTACTTTTTATGAATGTTACTGTTGTTGTTGTTTTTAAATAAGTGCACTATTTACTGAATACTCATTTCTCCTCTTGGTACAGTACATAACACTGAAAGTATGTTACCTTTTTATTATGTCTACCGAATCCTACTGGTGTGTGGATCTGAGATAACAGGCTGGCTGAGCAATCAGCATTAATATTATTTCAGAAGAGCATGGTACCTCTCCTGCAATGGATTGGGTATTTATACACGTATACCGGGGCCTCCGTGCCCGAATGGTTAGCGTATTCGACTGCGAATCGATCCAGGTTCGAGTCGCGTAGCACCTTTCCGCGGTTGGCCCTCCCTGTCTTTCGGATGAGACAGTAAAAACCGAGGTTCCGTGTCACAGTAGGTGTTGGCACGTTAAAGAACCCTTCCTGCTCTACGGCCAGCCCTGCCGAGCTGAGCATAGACAAAATCTGTAGCCCTTCACCGTCCCACAGTGACGTCTCCATATGAGTGAAATGTTCTTGAGTGGGACGTTAAACATTAATACCATATCATACCATACATGTATACCAATTTATGGCTAGGTTTCGAGTACCTTCTCTGCTTGTGATGTAGGTCTACTTCACATTGAGTTGTGCATTTGTGATTTTGGGGGTGTAGGTGGAATGATGCTGTTTGACAATTCATGTGTTGGACGAGTTCAGAACGTTCTTGACATTCATCCCCTTTTAATCTAATTTGAAAGTGAACTGATCTAGCCAGCTTCATTACCACTTAACCATATGTTTTAGGTGAAATCTAATATTTCAGTAATGTGATTTGATTTCAAGTTATTGTATAACATGCCCCTATATGAATTTTAACAAATCATACAATTATAGTTATTTGCAACTGTTAATCAATAAAATGATGGGAGTTTAAAACCTTTATAAAAATACATAAATAAAATAAGAATTATTTAACAAAGTAAAATATGATATTAAATACATTTATATAAAATGTAACGAAAAGAAGAAAAAAACCTTTGCCCTTTAAATGGCCTCTTAATTTAGTGTCATAATTACATTGTTGTTTCAGCGAGATGTTTCGGGAATAAAAATGTTCAGATGAGCTCGTATGGTAGCTTCGTTGCGTGTTGACTATGATGTAGTTAAAATGCTGGTTTATTCCCAGACAACGTTGCTATTTTTATCATAGTTGTCCTTTTAAATCTGTGACAAGTTATATTTTAGCACATTTTGTTCTGGGTGAACGAGTAATACATACACTAGACATGTCCGACCTGAAGGGAAAAGTTGTCATTATAACAGGTAAGACTTTTCATGTGTGACTTTTCATGTATATTTATTTATATGGGACTGTAAAAAAATACAACTCTTGTTAAATATTTTTATTTCGGTGTTTGCAAATAGATGTCCGAATTATTTCGTAAAGGAAGCAGGCTTTATATTTGTGTTTATGTTTTGTATATTTTTATATTCTTGTCGTGTTGTTGTTTTATTGTCTCAAAAGAATCATACACACATTAGAGAGCACTATCTTAAGCAGGTGATGGACTTAACATTTTTGCTTTTGCTCTGCACGTAAAGCCCATGAGCAACGAGAGGTCTTTAATAATAATAATACTAATAATACTAAAATTTCTATAGCGCTCTAATCAATATAAAACCTCTAAAGCGCTTCACAAGCATGTAAAATATAAACAGTTGAAAAAGTACATTTTAAAAACAATAAAAACATATTCACAAATCTTTGANNATAGGTGACATGGAATAAAAGTCATAAAATTACATATCATACGCTGTTTTACAAAGATGTGTTTTGAGGCTCTTTTTTAAATTTTCTACCGAGTTCGCACCACGTAGGCTTGTTGGTAAGTAACAAGCAGGCTTCCAGCCTTTCTCTGAAAATGTTCCAGTCATCCTGGGGTTTGACAGTGATGTAAACCTGAGTGTCGTCGGCATAACAGTGATAAGACATATTGTGTCTCCGGCAGATTTCTCCGATCGGCTTGGTAAACATACAATACAACTTTGGTCCCAACTTTTAACGTGCCGGTGCCCTCTGTGACACGGAACATCGTTTTGTTTTGCTACCTTCAGAATCTTAAAAGTCAGCTGCCTTCGGTGAAATTCAAACTGTAGATCCACAGGTCCTAGGGTGAATTCTCAAACCAAAGGCGATGACTTATATTTATATGTAAGATACTTTCACTCATTTAGCAGCTGTGTCTGGTCCCAAGGACACTACGGTGAAGGCCTGGTGTAATGGTCAAGTCAAAAAAGGAGACAGATGAAGTGTTCATCTACTAATTGTTTGAAGATTTTGCTTGAAACTGGACAAATGCATAGCTTTAATACTTTAAGTCTTTGAAATACCAAAATGCATGGCATTATTTTTTGCAGTAGTAATGAAGTAATTCAATAACATTATTTTGAGATCTGAGAACCTATATTACTTAGATTTGTTGGTTGTGTTGTCGTTTAATGTCACACTGAATATTATTTCGCTTTTATGGAGACGTCACCATGGGTCAATGAAGGGCGACAAATTTCGGTTTTGCTCGGCATTTATGGCCGTAGAGCAGGGAACGTTGTTTAAAGTACTGAAACCTGTGTTACACGGGACTTCGGTTTTTACTGTCTCATCCGAAAGACTGGGATAGCCGACCGCACTGTGGCTCGGGGTCTCGGGGTAAAAACAAAGGTCGTTAACCTAACCCAATTTTAGAAATTAACTACAACTCCCGTAAAACAAACAACCAGGAGCATATTCAAACCGTTGATAACATGGCTTCGTGAATGTATTCTCCTAAAAGATAAATTAACCTTTCATACAACATTGGAAAGAATTGAACAAATAGAGATAGAGCATTTGGTATTCTATAAATCTAATTCAGCTTCAAAACAAGTAAGTCATAATGAAGAAACCTTTTCTCCATTAAATTTCCAAAAATCCCCACGTATACAAGCACGACACCTTAGTAGTAACTTTTTGATATATATATTTTTCTTTAAATCTTTACTTCAAGTTACCAAATAGAAAGTTCAAAGTGAAACTATGATACTCCTTATCCTCAGTCTCCGTTTGTTAGCAGATTACTTACGATTTCCCATGTCACAGTAGGAGTCGGCACGAAACAACCCTAAAGCTCTACAGCCCTAAAACAACCCTACAGCTCTACAGCCCTAAAACAACCCTACAGCTCTACAGTCCTAAAACAATCCTAAAGCTCTACAGCCCTAAAACAACCCTACAGCTCTACAGCCTTAAAACAACTCTAAAGCTCTACAGCCCTAAAGCAACCCTAAAGCTCTACAGCCCTAAAGCAACCCTAAAGCTCTACAGCCCTAAAACAACCCTAAAGCTCTACAGCCCTAAAACAACCCTACAGCTCTTCAGCCCTTAAACAACCCTATTGCTCTACAACCCTAATACGCAAAATGTGTCAACCTTCACCCTCACACGGTCCGTATTGATGAAAGATTCTTGAGTCGGACGTTAAACAACAATTCAATCAACCAGCCATCTTAGTAGTGAAGCAGATAATCTTTTTTTACTAAAATGAAATATGTTGAGCTTTCTTTGGTGACAAATACTACATTTTATATCATTCATAATTTTGCAATAGAACTGACTTTTCTGCATCAATGTCCTTAACAAAAGAATTAGAGCATTTCATCTCTTCGTAACACTTCTTCTTTTGTAGAGTAAAATAGAAAGAGGTGACAAGGTGTATTCTCAATTCCATATTCTGCTGAAAAGCTGAATATAAGATCGGTCTCATATATAGAATAAACAAATAATAGGAATGCCTTTTAACTATTAGAAAAAATACTTGCATGAAGCGACTGTTACGCATATGTAAATATGGTACAAAATATAGGACATTGAGATAGTAAATATCACCGTTAGGGTGATTCAAATATCGGCCAAAATGACACTGAGTATAAACAGCCTTTAAATGACCTAATTTGTGTACCCTTGAAAGAAGAATGCAATGTCTGCGTTTAATATCAAATTATTACAAGATAATGCAGACACGTCAGAACAGTATCCGTCACACACTGTTGACACTGTTTACCCATAATCCATACACTGATTTGAGGCATATTTCATACAGGTTGACATGTAGGCAGATAGGCTCTGTTAATGATACTTAACAAAATAGACAAAGAGACGAATGAGTTTTTCTTTAGTTACGGCGATGGCAGCTTGTTTGACCCACATTTCAATCAGATAAAATTTACGTCAGGAATTTGAACTATGCACATGTGTGATATCAAATTGTCATAATCTTTTATTTTATATCATACCTGTATCTCAATTTTTACTGCGCTAGGCATGTTTGATAACATATNNCCTATATAAAGATCAGACTCTCTGCTTGAAGATGTCTTGGAAACTGCTTTCCATATATTTAAATTTCAGTCTTCAATAAAAATAGGTCTGAAAAAGAGAACACATTTGCATCCTCGGAAGGAGTGGGATTTGGTGACCGGATTGAGGAGCCGAACCAGTATGATGTCTCCCTTCCAATTTAGCACGACCTCTGTTTGTTTCAGTTGAATATCATTTCGTTGAAAAGGTGATATATTAAAAGGTGTTCTGAATCAAGTGTAATGGATATATGTTTTATAGAACGTTTTACTTTTTTGAGTAAACTCTGACTCTGGTTCATTCGTCTTAAGGAGTCAAGATGTTTAAACGATGGCCAAAAACTTTATTTTCTAGATGATTGAATCCACAAAAGACAATGACTCTAGCTGGTTTGGTCCGAATTCATCAGTCTACAATGTTGAACATGTTTAGCTTAATTGATTATGTCTTAGCAAATATCAAGCCATTATTTGTTGATTATAGCTGTTGTTAAGTTCGTTTTGAACCCGCGTGTAACCAATATGAAGACGTCATCAATTACCCTCAAAGCCATGGCTTTTTCCATTTGGTAAAAAGGCTTTGGCCTATGCACTTAGGACCATGCGGCAGTGAGAGGTCTTTCACGTGCCGATACCGATCATTAAACCGGATTTCCGTTTTCATTGTAACAACCGAAGGACAGGAAAAGACAAACCCGTATCGCTGAGGCTCAAACATTTTATTTTTCGAGCTTAGACATCAATAATATTTTTAAATCGAATATAGTAAAATATCTCTTTTTAGGGTCAATACGAAACAATTAAGGATTGTTTCTCATTATGTGCACAGCATTGGTGTGTGCAGTGCAATTGCTCATGGAAAAAAATCTGTGCAGCACGAAGTGCTGCACAATGAGTTTTTTCCATGAGCAATTGCACTGCTCAAACCAATGTTGTGCCCATAATGAAAAACAATCCTTATATTTACATAC
>JACSZP010001522.1:0-25541 GCA_016161895.1 Pinna nobilis
CACGGGCACACCACTTTTATTTTTATTAAGTTACATTAATGCTCAATTAAAAGAAATTAGACTAAAACTTTATCATTCAAATCAAACAAGAGGTAAAGGGGTAGTCTACTGAGATTTAAAAAATGTCTCTTTAAATTGAGATATTTGTTAAATATACCTATTCTTTTGTTAAATAAACAGACTTTTTCTGTAAAAAACTTGTTAAGAATTTAGGTGAAATGTCATTTCATATCAGATAATCTTATTCTGCCACGACACAAATTTTACTGTGACCTAAAGTATATTTAAATAAAAGTTTCTCCTATATTTAGATTGAGTGTTATTCAAATTAAGGAGGTTCTTACATGTACAACATTTAAGTGGAATGGATATCACAGCCACCAATGGTTAGACCTCTCTAGCGATTGGCAGACCATATACATGTATGTATAAGCGCCACCATGACTCTGTGGTTAGCATATTTGCCTTTTTATTATGGGATCATGGGTTCGAATCTGCACTGTGCCACGTGGTTGGGTTTCTATGTCCTTTGGATGGGACATAAAAAAAAATCAGAGGTTCCATTTCAAAGTAGGTGTCCATAGGTTAAAGAACCCTTACTGCTCAATAACCATAAGGGCTTAGGATAGACCAAATTTGTCATACTTCACTGTCATATATGACCCCTTCCATACAATCTTGAGTGGGACGTTATACAATACAGCAAACTATATATGTACATTCTGTACATTTTCAAGCAGAGCATACATTTATCAATACCTCAATCCTGTCTGTTGTATTGTGCGACCAGCAATACTCTCCAAGGGAATATTACTCTGTGATTTTAGGATTGAATAAGAGGCTCAAACTTTACCCAGTTTTGCAGTTAACCATCCAATGGCCAAGTTTGATTTAGGCTTACATTGAAGCTGACAATCCTGCTATGGGATTATGGATGTATTGATCAACAACACATAATGTTCAGTTGGATATATTGGCACCATACATAATACATCTGTACAGCAATTGGTTAAGCCAAATATTCACAAGTGACGTGATCTTATAAAAGTGTATACATTTGCCTGTGAATATGTCATAGTCTAGACTGTTTTTAGCAAATAATTAGTGTAATTTATTAGTATAAACCAGTGGTACATAGTCATTATCTACAGGTATGAAATCTTGCAAAAAAAATTAATTTCCTTTTTAACTAACAAACATTCTGAAGGCAGGTGGACTGCTCTGTCAGAACATGTTTTGCTGTACAATCATACCCTCATGTTGATATGATTGTCAGACTTTACATACATATACATGTACCTGTGATAGAATTGATAAAAAAAAGCCAAGAAAATATAACTTCATTTTCAGAAATTTGTCTCTTAGACATTTTGCACATATACACATGATAGAGTTGAAAAAGCCTAAAAACACATTACTTCATTTTAAGAAATTTGTTTCCTAGACATTTTCCACAAAACTGAATTCTGCTAATAAACTAAAGCCAAAAAAGTAATCAAAGAGCCAGATTGTACAGCTGGCTGACACAGGGCTATGTGATGACTTATAAATGCTTGTACTTCTGTATAATTGATGTGCCTATGTACAGATGATTTCTATAGGGACACTGTACTTGTTAATGACTGTAACTGGGATATAACCCAACTTCATCTCAATGAAGTGTACCACCAAGTCAGTCAAGTGCCATGTTTAGTGTGATTGATCAGTCAGATACGTTAGTCTAACAAGGGCTTGTGTTTTTGTGTATTCTCTCATTTCTTACTTCCTCTTAATGTTTGTTGAACATCCAACGCTGAAGAATATTTCACTTGTATGGAGACGTCACTGTGTGGAAGTGAATGGCGACAAATTTTGCCCATGCTCGACACTTACAAATTTAGAGCAGAGAGGGTTTTTTAACTTGCCAACACCTATTGTGACACATCCTTGAAGATGGTTTTGACCATGGACCTCAGGTTTTACTCTCAATGATTGTGACAGGGGACCTCGGCTTTTACTCTCGATGATTGTGACAGGGGACCTCGGCTTTTACTGTCACATTTGATGGATAGCGACAGCTAACCGCAGCAAGGCTCGGATTTGAACTCACGTTCAGGAGGGAAATAAACTAACCACTAGGCCACAGCATCCCCTTTCACTTCCTCTCTATGTCATTTATCTGTGACACTGCAACACTATGTTTTTACTGATATTATACCTCAGTACATTTAGTTGTTTTTTGTTGTGCAGGACTTGAAATTCACATTAGTCAGTTTGTTTATAACTAGTGAATTTTCCCACTGACATATAGGGGGCTGCTGTGGTCTAGTGGTTAGCATGTTCATCTTCTGATCATGAGTTATTGACATCCAGGGTTTGGACTAATAAGAAATATGAGCACAGATCATGAAAACACCAAAAGTTGAGAAATAACTTAACCATGAACAGGGAATTTTTATAAACCTGTGATCTCTTGGTCTGAATACAAAAAAAGCCAACTCACCTCAGTAGCCACTTGTTTGAAGAATCAGGGGTTGAAAGCTCAAGGTCAGGTTAAGAACAATGAGGTCCAATCTCAAGGATTAGCTTTCTAGCTTGTCAGCTATCATTTACTATACTGGATAAAGTTTTTAGCAAAAATAATATTTATAGAAACCTAATTATGAAGTATTTGTTGAAATACAAACAAGCAGATAACTAGCAGCAGCGAGAGCCTCTGTGACTGTAGTAAGCATGTTGCCTTCTGATGGAGAGGTCACGGGTTCCAGGTGGTGCTGCATACTCAGCTGGCTGTTCTGTGTCATTGTAGATGTAGACATATAAAGGAACCCAATGGCCATAAGTGCAAAGCATAGGCCAACCCTGTATATCTAATTCATTGTGTACTTTGTCACATGTACAATGTAGCTACATGTAAATGTGTCTTCATTTTGATGATTTGAAAATTTTGTCAACTTATACAAAATATTGTTGGAAATGATACAAAATTTAACTAAACTAACCCATAAGCATAATATTCTTATTTCTTGCTGACACTAGTGTTCTTTTGAAACAAAGTAATATTGCCTTGTGAATTAAAATGTTGATTTTTGTATGTACTGAATTAAGATGGATAGGGAAAATGTAAATGAGGTATTTGATGGTTTGTGTATTTGATAGTCTGGATAGTTTAAAAGGTGTAACATATTAGTGACAATGATGTAGCGTCTACAGAAAGTCACATTTTGGTGTAAAAATCAACAATACAGGACTTTGAGTCACATATGACAAGCGGTCTCTTAATTTGGGCAATTTATATATAGAAAAAAGCCATTTTGGGAATTGTACATTTAGGCCTAGGTCACATAAGACAAGTAGTCCTTTAATCCACGGGGTTGTTTAGGCAGGTTAGGCCGTAGTTTACTGATTTAGTAGCAATAAAAGCCCATCCTAGATACAGTTCTGCACTTTGATGAATATTTGTCTTTCAAAAATACTTATGAAGACATAATTTTGTCATATATCTGTATGTCAACATTTTGGTTGAAAAGTTAATTACAATGTACATTACATTACCAGGGATTTCTTCCAAGTTACCATTAACTAGCAGGCCTGATAAAATATCCCGATATCAAAGTAAAATATTGAGTACCACTAAACAATATTTCTTGTCTTTTCAGATTTACTACAGTGCACAAATGAACCAAATGTCTCAATACCACAGTTAGCAGATCTGTTGATAGAGAGGACACAACATGCTAACTGGGTTGTCGTCTATAAATCTCTTATCACCATACACAATTTAATGAATTATGGAAACGAGGTATGTATCATTATAGTGAATATAGTTTTATTATGGTATTACCATATTTAATCCAATAAGTACACATGCTCCTTGCATCTCACCACCCCTATACTTTTTAGCTGCATTATCTTTTTACGAACCTACAACAATTTCTTGGGGGGGGGGGTATACTAATTAACTCCTATCCATCCATTTGTTTGTCCCTCCACCTGAGTCCCTGAGTGGCAGCATTAATTATTTTACCTGTCTTCCGATGTGACAATAAAAACTTACGTTGTGTGATTTGTGAGGCATGATTGAGTTTCCACTGTGCATACGAAAAGTCTAAAACAAATTTGAAGCCTGCATCACTTGATAACCTGTGATAATGTTGATGATGGTGTAAAACACTTATGTAACATTAATTGTAAGTACTGTAGCATGTTTCATTTTGTTACCTTGAAATTGATATTTGACCTACTTTTACAAATCTTTGATATTTCTAGGGTATACAATTTGTTTACATATATACATAATGCTTTAGTGTTTCTACAATTTTGCTACTTGATTTTCCCTGATGGATTTACTTTCTTCACTGTTTAATGGATCATATATATACCTACCTGATAACTTCTTGATGTTGTATCTTTAATGTTACATACATCATAAATTTAGATAACCTAGATAGTATATATTTATTGTCAGATCTTGTATTCATCTTATCATGCCTTTTCTTTATGCGTTGTTAATGAGCTTGGATCAAAGTCTTGCATAGTTTAGCAAATTGCCATTTCTTGTAGGAACTGTTACATTAGGGAAATAAATTGATGATTGAAGGGTTTTGTCTTCAAACATTTGATTATGAGCTTAACTATGTGGTAATGTCAGTAACAAAGGAAATGAACATTGACCTAAATATAAATGTGTTAATTGTGGCTGCCTGTCGGAGATGTAAAACACATTATAGAACCCTTTAGTAAGGTGAAACTTCACAATTAAGACCACATACGTGACTGGCTAAAATTGGTCTGATTAGTGCAGTAGTCTTTTAAGAGAAGTTGAAATAGCTTAGAGTAATGATAATCAAACTGAATTTTGATGGTCCTTATTGGCAGGTGGTCTCCTAATTGAGGTGGACTTTGATGGAGGTTCCACTGTATTTGTGTGACAGAGTACCCTGGGATACTTAAGGACATTACTTTATTGTCATTTCCTCTGTCTTTTGGATGAGAAAGTAAAATCTGAGGTCCCGTGTCACAGTATGTGTAGTCTCGTTAAAGAACTCTCCCTGCTTTACAGCCATAAGTGCCAAGCAAAGGCAAGATTTGTTGGCTTGCCATTCATTGCCGCTCAGGTAATGGTTTACAGCAATGTTTCAAACAAGGCAGTAAACATAAAAACAGACCTTACAATGATGATATAAAAAAGAAAGCATGATGAAAGCAATTCAGGATTGTCAAGGTTTCTAAGGAAATTACTTGATGTTTACACAATTTACTGGTGTATGTATAATTGTAGTACAACTTAGTATCCATGCAAAGCCAGAAAATGCACACCAACATTATGGTGGATAGTACCCAATGTATACATGAGTAAAGGTTATTATACAGATATTTCAGGAATCAGTCCTGTACATAAGTCAATAGAAAATGCACACAGTAACAGATCTTGTTATTTTTGTATAATTTCAGAGGTTTACACAGTACCTTGCATCCAATAATTGCTCATTTAATTTGGGTAGTTTTATTGACAAAGGAGGTGTGCAAGGTAAGAATTTGGATATCTTTATTGCTGATATTTCCATGCTTCTGATTCCTTTTGCATGCCAATGTTTGTATCTGTGGGTGCCAATGTCTGTATCTGTGGGTGCCAGTGTCTGTATATGTGGGTGCCAGTGTCTGTATCTGTGGGTGCCAATGTCTGTATATGTGGGTGCAAATGTCTGTATATGCGGGTGCCAATGCCTTTATCTGTGGGTGCCAATATCTGTATATGTGGGTGCCAGTGTCTGTATATGTGGGTGCCAATGTCTGTATCTGTGGGTGCCAATGTCTGTATCTGCGGGTGCCAATGCCTTTATCTGTGGGTGCCAATATCTGTATATGTGGGTGCCAATATCTGTATNNTCTGTATCTGTGGGTGCCAATATCTGTATTTGTTGGACCTTGCCTTTTAGCCGACATGTATCACACTATCGCAGTGGCTGGAATTGCACTCTATTGTGATATATCAGTACTGGTATTACAGAATAGAGTGTTCTAAGTACTGTGTATTGAAATGGGTCTTTACATGTATATATGCATCCATATTGATACATGTACAAATGGACATCCATCAAATGATAAGAATGAAAACAACATTCTATTTCATAGAATACAATGGATGAGTGATAGATTCATTATCTCATATGACCAAATTAGAGCATAGAAACATTCATTTTCAGACAAACAAATTGATTGTGTGTGATTTTTGTAGATTGGCAGTGTCTGCCAAGCATCCAGTTTAATCACAGAATCATTTACAGAATTTAAAAACATATCCCATATTATTTAACTTACTGTACTTATAAACCCTTAAACTTGGATTTAATCTACATATATATCTCTGACCAATTCTTAGAGAATTGCAAAACACCAAAGCGGCTGTATGTAATCTCAAAGAAATGAATGACCGTTTTGCTAAGAGCTGATTACCATGGTATTGGCACCATGGTCTGAGTAGTTCCCCCATGATAGAATGCTAGATGTAGATTGTGTAGGAGAGTAATCGGCTCAGGATCCTCATGGTCAGCACTTTGACTTCCTTGGTGTTTAGAGATGCTAATTAAGTATCAAGGTTATCTGTCAGCCTCATTGTGATGGAGGATCAGCTGTAATTGATTGGTATGGTCGTCTGCTAGCATCCTTCAGATTGCCACTGACAGGAATTATAGATTTTCTACTTTCTTGCATTTGTCGAATATGAGGTTATATAATATCTGTCAAGCTAAGATATAACACAGATTCTATGGTACACTGTATGTTATATCAAAGTACTGCAATACAGCATGCTTGTTCACTACAAAGTTTCTACAAAAGATCTTGCACCTTCATCATAACGGAAAACTCAGAAATATTCTTAAGGCCCATATTGTTAATGAATATGGCCTCTCACACTACCTAACTCAATAGCTCAAATTGGTCCTCTATAAGTAAGGTGATCTCTAATTCAGGGAGACCCTAGTAGAACAATGGCATAGCTTACCAATGTTAGGCAGTCATGTAGATGGTCTTAATAGCCAGGTTCCAGTGTACTTAAGAGACCACCTCATTAATCAGACAATTCATCAGTAGCTTAGTATACCACAGTGGCGTGCTTCCCCTACTTTCAATGACAATTTACAACGATACATGGGTCTTGCATTGTTCACAGTATTCTTCAATATAATTACAGTTTCATCTTTCTTTTTTTTTTGTTGTAGGATATGATATGTCAACATTCATCAGAAGATATTCCAAATACTTGAATGAAAAAGCAGTGTCATATCGTCAGATGGCTTTTGACTTTTGTAAAGTTAGAAGAGGGTAAGATGTCTTTATCTTGATACTCATGCTAAAAATAATACTGTATACGGGGTTATTTTTACCCCGTGTTATTTTTGCCCTAATGAACTTGCAAACATCTCCCCCCCATTTTAAATTTGCCGGGTCTCGACATAATTCTGTTATATACATTTTGAATAAGACTAATTCATGTACCATGTGAAGTAAACTGGTACTGGGTACTCTACTTGTTTAGTAATAAATGGGTCAAAACAGTCCCATACAAACAGAATGGACTTGTACCCATACTCCCTTGTCCTTGTACATCACTGTCGCAATCTGGTGTCTGACCTTCTGATAAAAGGGGATAAGGCTCCTCAGACCAGACAATAGCAAGACAGTCTTAGACAGTTCAAGACTTCCTCCTGTATGGTCCTATTCAAGATGTATGTACTAAGGCACATAAGTGTTTTAATGGTATTGTGCTTCATTTGGAACCTATTTATTTGTAGGAAAGAAGATGGTTTATTACGAACAATGAATGCTGATAAGGTAAGTTATAACTTTTACTTCTTGCTTTGCTAGTGAAGTAAAGTGGCTTATAAGAGCTATTATTTGCAGCATTCAGAGGTGCATTGTAAACGACGAAGCGCTTACAATCGCTTGCAAGCGCTTGGCCTACAACAGAAAGATAAATTCAAGCGCTTGAAAGCTTCTGACAGAGGTGCTTCTTCAGCTGAAAAACATGGTGGACAAGCGTAAGCGCTTGAAAATCTGCTGAATGTTATAAAATACACCCCTTCTGTCCATCTGTCTGTTAAGAACCATGTATATGTAGAAGTCACCGTATGGTGACAGAAAAAAGATGGTCTTTGTGACCAAGTGGTCATTATATACAGGTGTTCACTAAAGTAGGTTTTACTGTATGCACCAGATGTTCTTTACTTCTGTTAGGTCTTTTCCATTTTGGAAACTCTGCTGTAATCACAGAACTATTCTGGAGTGTGATTTTATTGACAATGTTGTGGATTGTAGTGTTTTTATGTCCACAAAATGGAAGGTCTAATGATTCATATGTTTTGGGGGTTTTAATCCATATTTTCTTTTCTTTTTTTTCATTTATGTTTGTGATAGATCTCATAGGCTAACATTATGTACTAGGATTGAGAAATAACACGTTATGTGGGTTATCTACAAGTCATTATTCAAACCTCTATTTCAATGATTTGTATGACTTATAGTTTTACTCCTGTTAAAAAAAGAGATGAAAATCTATTTCACACACAGTTTATAATTTTATGCTTTTTTGTATGCATGCACATATCTGAATGCTTGTCCAAGATTATTTCTCACTCTGCAAGTATTTGTGTTACTGCTAAAATTTGCAGTGAATTTCAGTGAGGTTTCAGTTTTAATTAACGTTTTCTAATTTGATTTGGCAAGTTAATGGATGAATCACATGTGAAGGAAGTTATCTAAATCCTAAGATAAATACTTAAGTTATCTTGTCACTAATCGATGGTAACAAAAGTAAAGTAATAAATAAGCTGTTGAACATATGTAGAAAGAAAATATTCTGATAAGTGCAACACCTGCAGAATGTTACAGTCAAACCTGCCTTAGCAACCCTCTGAATCAAAGGTCTACCTGTCTTATGTGATCTAAATGCATGGTTCCCGAGACGGCCTTTTCATATATAAATCACCTGAATTGAGAGACCACCTGTCATTTATGACTGTTTTTTATCCTTCCCGTTGACGCTCTAACAGAACAGAATATATCGTATTCTTTTGATGGATAAAATGGAAATCAATTGAATAAGTTTTGGCAGAATTCTAGGCGTTGGTCTCAGAAAATTTCATAGAATTCAGTTTCCAAACCTTGTTCCAAGGGGGCACTTCAGTTTCACTAATATGTCTGGTATGTTCTATTAACGTATTCCCTTCAGTAGGGTAAAAGCAGAAAAATTAAAGTTTAGAATTGCACATAAAATTGACAAAGGTTTATCTTTTTCCTTTTCGCATTTCAGCTTTTAAAAACTTTACCAGCCCTTCAAAGGCAGATTGATTCTTTATTAGAATTTGATGTAAGTAGATATATCTTTATAATTTTTAATTGATGTTGTAATTTCAGATGACGTTTTTGTTGTATTGTACTTTTGTTTAACCTCCCACTCCAGAATCTTTCACTGATATAGAGACATCATCATGCCGGTAAGATGTGACAGATTTGGCCTATGATTGGCACCTACTGCCATGAGCAGTAAGCTTTCTATAATGTGCTGACACCTACTATGACACTAAACCTCAGAGTTTACTGTCTCAATCAAAAGACAGGGGAAGCCAACCGCAGGGCAGTGCGGATTTGACCCCATGACCTCACGATCAGAAATGTAACATGTTTACCTTTGAACCATAGCGGCCCCCAAGATGATGTAGTATTTATCATTGTTACCGATTAATTGTTTACCTTATCCAGTAGATTGATAAGTTTTTATGAATGATGCACTAAAATTTTTAACGGGTTTAAAGTTTGCACCATGATCAGAGGCAGTGTTTTGTCATGCTATGCTCACATAAAGAAAAGAGAAGAAATTGAGAAAATGATGTTTAAACAGATTCCTAATTTCATGGTGTCAAAGTTAAATGTGCACTAGATAATATGTGATATTGTTATCTTTACTTTTGATTTAGTTTTGTTTTTTTATATTTACTTATGAAAACAAAGACTTTGATGAAGAATCCCATCAAATGTTCATGCTATGATGTGAAACTGTCAATACAGCAAACTGTATCCACTACTTCACTTCTTGAAATTTAATGTAAATTTGTTTAATGAATGTTTAGTTTTATAAAGGTCCCCCAAGATGGGTAACTACATGTTATTAATTGGTTTGATTTATGTTTTTGATGCATGGAAATATCTTGATATTAACCCAATGAAATTCTACATTTTCAACGGCATTCAATATGCATGTACAACACATTTTATTTTTAGTTTAAAGTTAAGTTTTTGAAATCAACAAATCTAATTATTTTTTATTCATGATCAATCAAATACTGCATTGTTTGATTTAATTGATTTTTTGATGTTTAATTTCAATCTTTTGTTTGTAAAAAAAATTTTAATCAGACCTTTGTTCTTTTTTTTTCTCTTTTATTCGGGGGAGGGGGCATTTTCATTAGTTCTTCAAATCTTGTCAAAGCGCATTGTTGCATATTTCCCATTCTAACTCTTACAATTATTTCATTTGCATTCAAAATATCAAAGAAGCAAGAATAAAAGAGAACTATCCTTGCTCAGTTGTATATGTGTTATTGACACTAATATCTCCACAAAGGTGAATTCAAAAAGTCCAGAAACAAGTTTTGAATGAATTTAATTGAAACAATTGGAATCTAAACATGAAGGAATGAAATAGAAAATGGAATGAAATTGTAAATATGGTTGGATACTAATGCATCTTGTGTTGGGCAATGCACAAATACAAAAATTTCATGATGAATGGAAAAAATGGAAAAAATTAATTGAACTACAATTATAACCCTAAACCCTCCTAAGACAGTGAAAACTGAAACAACAAGTGAATTAGTTTCTTTTACCACTTTTCTTTTCTTTAATCCACACTTCTATTTATTAGAACACACATCACCCAATGATGATTTTATATACATATTAATGCTTAAACTCTTCAATCTTTCCAATTCCTCTCCTTATTTAGTGAATTATCATTAGTAATATCAATATTCATATAAGAATATAAAATGTATAATTTATCAATACAAATCTTCTTTTTTCTCTATCTTTTACTATAATTGTGCAATGAATATTTGATGATATACTGATTATAATCCAAGACCGTTAGTGAATTTCATCCACAACAAGTGTTTATATTATATGCATTGTACAATGTACTTGATAAATAAAAAGTTAAAAAAAAAAAATTCTTGTGGTCAACTAAACTACTCTTCTACATTGTCGTATGTCCAACAAGTCAGGTATTTTCACATGGAGTTAATACTAACACTACATTTCCATCATCTTGACTATGTTCTGTTTCATATTTCTTGATACTCTTTTAATCAAGAAGAATATTATTCTAAATAGATTTTTAAAGTTTTTTCTTTTACTTTCTTGTGTAATAATTTCAAAGTTTTAGAATTTTTGTTTTAAAAATTTGTTGTGTTAGATATTTGCTACCTTTCACGACTTGCAGTCTTTATATAGACTTTCAACCCGTCTTGTTGTCCTAGATGTCAGAGTAAAACAGGTGATGACTATGTGTTGTTTTTCATAAAGGGCATTACCGGTACTGTTGGTAACTCCCCACTTAATCTACTCCCATTGGTCCAACTCAGGAATTATTCATTCACATGGAGACGTCACTGAATGCTGGTAAAGAGCTTCAGATTTTAGCTTATGTTTGGCACTTGGAGTAATTGAGTCCTTGGCGCCAACATCTAATATGAAACGGGACGTCATCATATACTGTCTCATCCAATGGACCTGCTGCCTTCTCTGAAGTTCAAACCCAATCCCTTTATTGTCTGAAGGCAAACACTACTATAGAGCTACAGTGAAACATGACCAAGTCAGACACTATTCAATAAATAAGAAAACAATTTACAATTTATCTGGGCGAAACAATTAAATAATTTTTATCAACACATAAAGGCTACCCTATTGAAACAGTCTTTGCAACATAAACAACAAACAGAGAATTTGTCATTTTATTTATTGTATTTGATCCACTAATATTGCACACGTAGAAAGAAATTGAGGCTAATGTGCCTCAATAATATGTTTTATTTTGTACATTTGGGATTTAATTGTATTTACCGTTATCTCATTTTGTCTTTTCAGTGTTCCCCTAATGAATTATCCAATGGAGTTATAAATGCCTGTTTTCTCTTAATGTTTAAAGACTTGATACGCCTCTTTGCATGTTACAATGATGGAATTATAAATTTACTAGGTAAGAATTAGCAGTTACACACATTTTACCGAGTTTGACTTGAGTTTACATAAATCAATATTCATTTTAGTCATATGTGTACATATTGATAGCAATTTACCTGTGTGCTCAATACATACATATATTAACACACAAATGTTTAGTATTCAACACTATACTAAAGATAAATCTATTATGATGGATGTAAATAAACATCGATTGACAATACATATCAACATATTGCACTTTGCAGTCATCTATTTACTATAAATGATGTACAACATATCTTGTAATAATGTTACATGTTGTGCTTATTCGATGTACACTTCATCTTTATGGTTATGCAGTTGGATGAATTGTTGTTTAATACCTGGTCAAGAATTGTTCATTAATATGGAGACATCGATGTATGGCAGTGATGTTTGCTTTAATCTCACCTGGACTTCATCATTAAATTAGTTATTGGTATCATTTAGTGTCTCTCTACATCTGATATACATTGCCTGTTGTCATTTTAGATACATTAGAATTGATATCTCCTTACAAAGCACTGGGTGTTCAGATCTGTAAATTATTATTCTGTGAGAAGTTTGCTAGTTTATTATATGCCCGTTGAAGACGGGTCGTATTATGGTATGGCTGTCTGTCCGTCTGTCACTTTCAACATTTCAATTATTCTTCTTCTTTACAGAAAAATACTTTGATATGAATAAAAAACAGTGCAAGGAAGCACTAGATATTTACAAAAGATTCCTGGTACGGATGGATAAAGTGTCAGAGTTTTTAAAAACTGCAGAGGTAGGTGCCCAGGGTATATACAGATTATGTGCGTTTATGCTTGTTCATGCATAAATAAGAACGTTCAGAGCACCAGTGGTACTTGGCAGGTGTAATGTTTTTACTTTTTTTTTTGCTGTTTGATATTGAGATATTTGAGTTTCCAGACTTGGCCTTTCAGAATATCACAGGAAACTCATTTAGCCGTGCTCATGATCACAAAGAAGAGGTTCTGATTGGAGTGATCAATTGAATTATGTGAGAGATGGCTGATTGTCACAAATCAATAGAAACAGTCCGAGAGTAGCATTGATTAGCTGAATGTAGACCTTGATACAAATGTTTTGTTTATACAGAAGTTCACGTTATTATCTAATTGGTTCAGATTTTCCTGTTCTATCAGGAATCAATAATGTAAATAGTATGTATAAAAATAAGCTGACCTCGCAGTTAACAGAGAGATAGGAGGTAAAGTGCAAGATGGAAACTGTGGTGTTGGCCCAGGCTCACTGTAGGTAATAGTTATCTGCTTTGTTGTTGAAGTAGATATAGGAGTGGAGCTCAGGTTACCATCTGAAAATAATACCATATCATCAAACTACAAATTTTTTCAAAACTTCTCTATGTTATAAGTGTATATTTCTGTACTTCAGGATTTTTTTCTGTATTTGCAGAATAAGTTTCATTTGTTTATTTTTTGTTTATTTATTTGTTTAACATAAATCGGCATCATGATAATCATTTTTGCATGGACTTTTTAGAGTGTAATTTATAAGTATTGATCTATCATTAGACCTGTTGATGGCATCAATGTTCCACTTTACACTGATTCACCAGTCCAATATGAGGAAAAGTTCTATCTGAAGCCACACACTGTTTTCACATTTCATATAGTTTCTGTGCTTATACCCTATAACCCTCCCCACCACAAATAAAGTTGGGGGTGTGGGGTGGCTGGGAGGGGAGGTATATAGGAATCACCTTGTTTGCCTGTCCGCCTAGTTAAGAAGTTCTGTAGGCCTGTTTCTTGCAGTACAAGGGATAAGTACATACACATATTCCTTCACCATATCAAAAGATTGATACCAAGACATTAGACCTTGTGACATTTGGCCTTGTGATAGTTGATTTGAAAAGCAAGTCTGTTGTATTTTAAGTTTTCCGTGGAGGTATTTCATCTCTTTAGGACTGCAAGGAAAGTACATGTATATTTATACTCCCGTCAACAAAGTTGTAGGGGTGTATACTGGTTTCACTGTTTGTCTGTCTGCCCGTCTGTTTAGATGTGTGTGCGTCTGTCCGTCCGTCTGTCCATCTGTCTATATATTTCCAGATCATAACCATAACTCAATTACCCATGGGTCTACAATGTTGATACTTCACACATGGGTTGCTCATGACTCAAGGGGGATCCCTATCGATTTAGGGGTTGGAAGGTCAAGGTCACATAACTCCGTTCCTCCGTTTCCACACCATAATTCAAGTACCTGTGGGTCTACAATGTTAATACTTCACACATGGGTTGCCCATGACTCAAGGAGGATTCTTATTGATTTTGGGGTCAAAGGTCAAGGTCATATGACTCTGTTTCTTGAAAATGGTGTCTGCACCATAATTGCTGTCATGGGGGTATAAGTCTCGTTAGGACAGTTCTAGTTAATTTTAGGTGAGACAAATCTGGCCCAGCATACTACTTGTGTGTTTTTGCAGTGATACACTGCCCTTCCCACCTTTACCTAACAAAATTTTCTGTTTGAGTGTATAAAGGCTGATTTTAGATGGTAGTTGAGTCATAGACTCTTCATTTCTTTAAACACATTTTTATTGTGCATTCTTGAATAAGAGGTGTTTCAAATCTTTGGTTTTCTTGTTGCATATTTTACAGAATTTATCAGACTCTAGGAATAAGGTATTCATTCACATCATTTTGTTCTGTCTTGAATGTCTCATGAGATGACCTAGTTTTGCTTTCTTTCATTATCAATATTATAATTTACGTTTCTTCTGATTTTACCAGAATTCAGCACTTCACTTCCTGTTCGTGGCTAATGGTGTGCTGTTTAGGTTATACCTTCTTTTTTACAGCATACACAGTTTTCTGTAACAAGTTCCTCAATATTCTCCACCATTGATTCTGTCTGAGTGATGTGGTATTTTGTCTTGTCGACCCTCAAATGCACATCAATGTTATAAACATGCACTTCTGTTGTTGGTAGCTTGAATAGTTTGTAAGTACATTAGATTCAAAATATGCATTGGTACTTCATGATTCAAGTACCACTTAAGAATTCAAGTGAGTATGGTTAGCCATCTTTTCTGAATGCTGGTCTAGATATCTGGAAATATTCTGCAATGTTGTCAAGTTTGAACATTTCAAACACATAGGTCAATAACCCCTAGTACCATCGACTATGTCATTTCTAGGATGACTTGTTTTCACAGTACCATACCCCGGTATATGTATTTTTGTTTTGTTTTGCACCTCACTTGGTAATATCTAAAAATCTCTCTACATTCTCAATTTTTATGGGAAGATTTTGAGAGTACTTTAATCTCAGTTTCTGAAAGTTAGTAATTCATGATTTTCTCTTTATTATTGAAAATAAGCAAACAAACAAAAATTATGATACTTTTTCTGATTAATCACTTTGAATGTTAGTTTTAGTTATTTTTCTATACAAAGGAATATTATTTGTTTTATGTGTAGCTATAGTTCCATTATCAACTCTTAGGAGATATAGTTATGGGCTGTCTGCTTTTTCATATTTAGTATTTACTTTTGATTGGTCACTTATGAGACTTTCATATTTTGCATGAAAGGCCTTCTATTTGTTTACCAAATATTTGACCTTATGATTTTGACCTTGATGATTAACATTGTGTGAAATAGGGACCATTTGTATATGATAATCTATATATGGGAGCATCAATATTTCACAAATACATCATGTTGAGTCAAAATATGGGAGCGTCAGTATTTCACAAATACATCATGTTGATAATGATATAATGTCAATTTCATAATGCTAAGGATAAAACAGCAGGTGCTATGTGAATGGTCTGCAAAGGTGTGCTACTACAACATTCTTTATTGGATGATCTCTGTTATTGACACTTGTCCACTTGTCAGGGTCAAACACATCTCTTAACACATAAAGACAAACAAGTCTTCCACCACTTACTAACTGACCAACAATGTTTGTCCAGGTTTATGAAATAGCAATATTACATGTATTCTGTCTGTCAGCCTATTGATTTTTGAGTGTGTTATGCAAGAGGGTATATAAAACTAGTCCACTCTTAGTTTCTCTTACTGGATAAGGCTACAATCTGTGATTTGTTTATTACAGGATGTCAGTGGACTGACATATAGTCACAGTACTAGTACAGTCTAATCTGTTATAAGAGACCATCCAAAGGAAGGAGAAAAAAGGTTCACCTATGACGGCTGGTCTCTTTATTCACCTGGGTGTTTTGTATGAGAAGATGCTATTTTGGGAACCATACATTTGGGTCACATTAGACAGGTAGTCCTTTGATTCAGATGGTCACTATGGCAGGTTAAATTGTATCTTATAAGTACAGTCAAACATGACATAGAGACCACCTCTGTGTAAAGGGCACCTGTCTGCAAAGGTACTCTTCTAAAATTTCCCTGCTTAAAAGATCATAATAAATGGACCTCTGCACTTCTGTCTATTTCCTATAATGGCATTTGAAGACAATTTTGACTATAATTTGAAAGGAAGAGATATCCATGTTTATTCTAATACAAATTTTATTTTTATTACAGAGTGTGGGCATTGAAAAGAGTGATATTCCCGATTTAGCCAAGGTAGGTCTGATTATTGTGATGCCCCTGGTTGACATTGTAAAATTTCGTAATTTGTTTGATGTTGTATTTTTCCATTTCTTTTACAACAATTAATAATTTATTTGTTGGTTTTTTTTTCATCAAAATGCCATGTTTGTTGCTTAAGTATTTCCACGGTCGTTTTATGCACTTTCATTTGCTCATTCCCTTCGCTATATATAGTTAGACATACAGCATAGTTATGGTGGTAGTACTCTTAACATTCACACTTACAAACTCAAACAAATGCTGCTTTCTTAGATTTCTGAATATTTCTGTTTGAAATTCGATTTCAAATAAGCAGAGATGTGAGTGAGGTCTTGTTTGCTGTAGGGTTGCTAATTGACTACAAACGTAGTCATTGACAAATTTGGTTGTATCTCATATATGTATTAAATCATAGTACAAAATGGTAGTAATTTACGCATTTGGAAGCATCTTATTAGGGAGGGGTCAGTAGTTAGCAACAAGTCACCTATTTGTTAGGATGTTTGTGTAGGATAATTGAAAACTGAAGAGTTGTCTTCTTTGTTGAATTATCCCAAAACTGTCATCTAGATACCTATAATTATGTTTTAAAAAGGATAAATTCCATTATTGTTTTTGTTGATGTAGGACATATACATAGACAAACTGTTGTGTATTACCACCATTACTACTGTGAAGCTTTGTGATCATATTCTGTCTTACGTATTTTTCTTATGTTAATCTTCATGTAGTCTATGTCATATGATTCTGCTGTTCGTCTGAACATTGGTCATCACCTGAAACAGGAGTTATTTCTTATAAAATTTAAACCAATGGACCTTGAATATGATTCCTCCTAACATTTGGCATCCTTGCGAGCCAAGGTTCTGATTTGTTTCCCTTATCTCCACCTTGGCGGATATAGCCCAGTTCAGAATTCCTCACTTTTCCTTGAAATAGAAATTCATAGCAACAAAACAGATTTCGTTTTGTAAGTTGTTGCAGTGATCATTTCTTTGGCACATGCTGTTAGGATCGACATAGTTATAGTGAAACTTCTATCCTACTGCTTCAGTATAACACTCAATTTGATGGTTGTTTAAAATTAAATTCAAGTTCTATAACTCTGGTAAGCCACTAGGGGAAAATATGGGAAATTTTGAACCGGGCTAAATCCGCCAAGGTGGAGATAAGGGAAACAAATCGGAACCTTGGCTCACAAAGATGAACGTTTGGTAGATTATTAGGGATTGTTATGGTGCAGGTCCTATAATGGTCACTCTGTACCCGCGTCCGTCTGTCCAAAACACTTTCCTGTCTATTTACAACATGGCTTTACAACAATGAAGTGTGTCATATGTATGATTAAGTCATGTTCTGTTAAGGTGTCAAAGTTGTTGATTGTTTTTTTTCAGTTTTTTTTTTTTTTTTTTTTTTTAGTTTTTTTTGTGGGACCCCTATGGGTAAAATTGTTGGGTTTTTTAGGTTTTTTTTTTTTTGTGGGATCCCTATAGGTAAAATGCAAATATGACAAATGTCTTAATTGGGTTCATACTGGTCCCCGAGCAATTCTCACTGAGTGCCAATTCTTGCCAACTGATTTTAAGTACCCTGGAACATGCAAAGCTTGCATACTTAAAATGAATTTATTTTTGCGTTTCCAGAAAACATGGTTCTGATTTCTGAGCAAATAATACATAGGCCATGGAATATTGAGTTAATAAAATGAGATGGCAAGAATTGGTACTTATCAAGAATTGGCCTGGGACCATAAGAGACGGTTTCCATTTCTAGTTTATCCAGTTGACCTTATGTTTGGCATTAATCAGAAAGATTTCATGTCAGAACTAGTTTTCCAGCTTAGTTATTGGACAGGTAACCAATGAAAAGAATATCTTTTCTGTGACAAATCTTGCTTTTGGGATTTAAGGCAGTGTCTGGAAAAAGGTCAACTTATTAAGTTGTTCCTGTGCAAGGAAATTGGACACACAATACTGTTTTCCACCAGGGAAAAAGAAGAGGGTGAAAATTGTCTATATAAAAGAAATAACTCATGTTTCAGTCAATGACCTCAGGGTTCAAGGATGAACCAGTTACTGTGAAAGTTCAGTTCATAGTTGTATGCCTTCTGTATCTCTCATTTTACTACAAGAATGTTTCAGGAGTGCATGTATTTTTATTTTTTTTGTACATAGGGACTGAAGGAAAATACAAAATCAGTAAGTGAAACCAATGGCTGTAAATCTTCATCAATTGACAGAATTCAAATAACACCATCTTGAGGAAATGCTTCATATTTTGTATTAATAGTCAAGAGGAAGTATTTAGCATCTATGCTTTGAATGATCATGCTTTTTACTTTGCCTGTATATATTAACTGCAAAAATTGTCCTTTTTTCAACTATAATGCACAGATTTGTTTAAAATTGTACTATTTACAGATATTATACATGTATGATTGAAATTAAGATGAAAATAGAACCTGGCAAACACATAGCCAAAAAGCACACCATTTCTATGCAGGGGCACTACTTTATCCTATTTAAATCGAAATATCTACAGCTTATCAATATAGATAAAATGTGCCTTAATATAACATGTTAATTCTTTATATATATTTAGATAAATTAAGATTTGACACCAGTATTTCAGTTTATATCGATGAAATTTTATAAAGGGGAAGAAGTTGTTCAAAGAAGTTGAAAAAACGTGTTTTTTACTTTTTTCTAAGAATACAAATACATGTATGCTCATAGTGCATCATTAGTGCTTCATTTGCCATAACTATCAGGCAGCTGAATATTCTACAATCTATGTACGAACCATACACATGTTCACCAATCATTGTTACCTTCATTGACATCGATGAGGTGAATTTCTTTATTTGAATTTTGTTTTCATTTGTTACTGAGACAAGGATGAATGATTTCTCAGTAAATAAAAAATTAGCAGGGCTCACCCTGTAGGTAGCCAATTTAGCCATTGACTAGTTTTTGTGGAAATTGGCTAAAAATAATTGTAATTGGCTAATTTTCTGGCTAACATTTTTTTGCTGGGTAAATAATTTGATCGGTGTTCAAATATGTTAAGCCTAAGTGCTAAAATAAAATTTAGCAATGAAAGTCAAGGAAAAGGGAGATGCTTAAAAATATATAGGTAATAATGCCTTAAGTTGCTAGCAGGTGTAAGTCTATGTAAATTATCAAAAATATTTCACATACTGACTAATAAAATTATCCGTTTGCTAAAGAAAATCTTGATTGGCTAATTTTTAGGCTAACAAATTTCTGAGTTCAGGGTGAGCCCTGAATTAGAATAAATAATTCATCAGTAAGCTAGCACACTAACCTACATTTGCATTAGATCTTCCCTCTTTCTGCACTTCACTGTCAGTTACAATTTTCACCACATGTCAAGGGAAATCATTGTCATTTGATGAAATGCAATAAATTTACTATTGCCAACTTACAAATTTCATTGTTTTTCTTACTTTTTCCTTTTATACTTTTCAAAACAACAAATCATTTCTAAGTTACCACAGCTGTCTAGCCTTAATAAGTTATCTGCCATAGGTTTTAGTTGTTTTACGGTAGAATTTGTGGTGTCCAAAAAATATTTGGATTTCATCATTTATAATAATGTATTGCTCTAGATTTACAATTTTTTACTCGGCAGATTCTATTTTTAACACAAGCAACATAAACTCATATATAAGTGATTATAAAAACTATACAGTGATGATTTTGGAAAGTTTTGGTAATTTTTGAAAAATTGTGAACTAAAAATTTGAGAAAACATTGGAATTTTTTAATCGTTGGCAGGACTAGATTTACTTCATACCTCACCTGTACTTATGTAATAAGGTCGCTTATTTGTTGGCAACATGGCATTTTGATTTTTTTTTTAAATTTTGGTTCACATATTTTTCTGGAATTTGATTTTAATATTTGCATCATGCGAGAGGATTCTTTTTCCTTTGCGATGAATATTTTTTGTGTTTGTTCTATTTTTCACGCATGATTTTACCTTTTCTATTTCATCTTTGACAAATAATTCTGATGCCTTTATGGTCAAATTGGCTGGCATCCTATCCCTGAAAGAAGTGATGGGTTCAACAGAAACTTTTTATTTTTATAACTTTTTTTCTGAAGATATTACAATATGTACTGATCTTTCCTTTATCATCAGGCTCCCTCAAGTTTGTTAGATGCATTAGAACAGCACTACCAAGCATTAGAGGGCAAGAAAGGGACAGTGACTCCAGTCAGTGGTGCAAAGTAAGTTGAAATTCTCAATATTTTTTGAAGTGTATCCATTTACACTGTTTTTACTCTATTTGTGGTGGTTAACGTGTTCCACTTTGAATCAAAGGTCCGGGGTTCGATTCCCGCAGAGCCACTCCGTGGTTGGCCACCCCTGTCTTTTGGATTAGACAGTAAAAGCTGAGGTCCTGTGTCACAGTAGGTATTGGCACGTTAAAGAACCCACCCTGCTCTACGGCCAGCAGTGCCAAGCACAGGCAAAATTTGTCACCCTTCACCGGCACAGGGTGACATCTCCATATGAGTGAAATATTCTTGAGTGGGACATTAAACAACAACGCAACAACTCTATTTGTGAACAAGGAGATAAAGTAAAAATTGATTGATCTCATAATACTTATAAAGAATACAAAATAAGGAGTTGACCAAACACGAGCCACTGGATACACTAGAGGTGGGATCAGGTGCCTAGGAGGAGTAAGCATTTCCTGTCGATTAGTCATACCCACCATGAACACTATATCTTGATCAGGTAAATGGAGTAATCTGTAGACTGACAAATCAGAGGAATTGTTGAGAATCTAACTGGAATCTCAGCAAGTAAATTTGAGCATCAGGAACTTTCTATGGATATAAGCTCATTCTGACTCATTTTTTAGGGTAGAGCGATATGAGAGGGTCAGTGGGTAGTTAAAAGGTCTGTTACTTAGTATTTGTGTCCACTGTACTTGTTGAGTTAATCGTTGTTTATTCTTTTAGGCCATCGGGATTTGCTGCAGCCATTAACACAATATCCAGTAACACTCCAGAAATCCAAGTCTCGGAGGAGGAGAAAAAACGCATATTGGATGAAGAAAACGCAAGATTGCAACAACTGAAGGTAGCATGTGCTCTGCTTTATATAAGCTTTCCCTGTAGGTGATACTGTCCCATTGAAATCAAAAATGATTTTAATTGTAGCCTTTATTTCATAAATTGAAACCCACCCCATTTTATAATCTGGGAAAAGGATTCACACAAAAAACTAAGTATGATTATACCCTATACTCACCCATCCCTGAATTTAACAATATAACCACCCACTATACACCATAAATACTTGTAAATATGGAATTATGGGTAAGAAAGTTCTGATTGGATGATCTGAGACAGCATTATGGAGGTGATGTATTCAGTTTATATATTAGTGGTGTTTGTCGTATGTATTCACATTAATTAGCATATCAGAAGTTCCACATGGTTCCATACAGTATACGGAGACTGTCACTTGTACTAATATCTGATCAATACTACTAATGTCCTACTAATGTGTCAGCTTAATAACCTCCTACAAAACTTTCCCAGAGTTCCATGCTTGGTTGTATGTGACCTAGATGTGAAGCTGACTAATTTTTTCACATCAATCTAGTAACCATTACATCATTACATGCTGAAGCAGGGTGGTGATCTGTGCTCAGACAACATTAACTTGCTAACTACTCTGTTATATATTGGCAATCTAATTAAGATTTGTTCTTTTCAAGCACCTGTTTATCAGGTATATTGGGATGAAAGAATCTAATCCAATTGGCTTTTGTCACATTCTCATGGGCCATGCTATGACCTTATCTGAGCAATTTGTGAACCAATGAAAATGCATATTGCAGAAGCCCAGGGAATGATCAACAGTAAACAGGGCTTATTCAGTCCATGCTAGTTATCTTGTGATTACTTCCAAAATGTTGAAAGCTGTAATTTCATAGGGGAAAAAAGGTCTTGCCTTGAGAAAAAAAACTTCAGTGGAAGTCATGTTGGCCTTGGCACCATAAAACTTAAGAATTTACTTAAGTCTGAGAATTTTCTCAATTTCAGCAGTTACTAATTGGCTGAGAGGCCAAATCTGAGAAAATTTTCAGACTTAAGTAAATTCTTACATTTTATGGTGCCCAGCCCCGGTTTTCACAAGGTATGGGATAAACTGGAGAATAGAAGGACACATTTTGAATAGATTGTCATACAAGGTATATGGGAAGGTTGATAGGCAGGCTTAGATCTGGATGTATATATCACATTATAACATGAGGGAATTATCTTTTGTTAACAGAGTCATGAGTGGTGGGAACAGGTGGGATGCTTATCTAATTACCAATAACTTTACATGTATACATTTGTTACATTTTACATTTTTCCCTGTTTACGTTCTTTTAAATTATCAGACAATTTTTTTTCAATAAGATGCCATTCATGGACATATCATGATATTTTGTCTTTATTAAAAATGTTCAGTTCTCTTAGCCATACTTTCATTATTGTTATTTTATAGATATATATCATAATCTTTATCATGATTATTATTGTTATATTTACTACCATAATTTCTTTTTGTTTCTTTATTACTGATATTACTCATGGCTCAACAATAATTAACAATTTCACTTGTCCTATTTAACAAATACAATCAAACCCAGATATATAGAACCAGGGGAATGTGTTTTTCTTTCCAACAAAATAGGGTTTTCAAAATAATCAAGTAAAACTAGTAATAAAGTAATTTAATGAGGTAATGAAAATCACTTCAAATTAAGCAGGATTTCAATATATCAGGGTCCCATATAAGAAGGTTTCACTGTAGTGCAGAAACCTTGTCTGAATGCAAAATTCACTTGACAAAGATTTTTGTATATATTAAGCCACTGGTTTTGTTCATGATATATGTAAATAAGTATCTAAGAAACCTTGAAAATAGATCAATTGCCGTGTTTCTAGAAAGATATGTAGTTTTGTTTAGGTATTTGATATTTTAAAAAGCATTTAGTATTTAGTGAATTTTTTCATAAAGTAAACACATGTATAACCTTTATAAGTGTTATTGAGCTATAATTATTGAGCCCTTGTACAATCAACTTTCACAAAATCTCAGATTTTTAAACCATTCCCCAATTTTGTTTGATAGACCCATCATTCTATATGTACCACTGCAGTGGTATTTTTTAGAGGGGTAGTGGTGGTGTTTGGATGTCACATACAACTCTGCTTTGTATTCCATTCCTCCCGCTAATTCATTTGTGTATATTTACTAACTACTAACACTACTGTTTTATTTCATACATTTTTTCGTTTGTTTCCAAGTGAAGATAATGCAAAAGTTACTATGATTCTTAAAGTTAATTTCTGTGAACTGCTTCTTATGAAGTTAGACCTGCTTGAAAATAAAAGAAAATGAGTCAGTTCAGCTAATTGCAAGCCTTTTATGTAAGCTTTAGTACAAATTTGCTAGTGACTATGATATTGTAAGCTACAAATGTTGCCATGTTCTCATTACTGTTTCACTGTACCATTAATACCAACCAATTACCCATTTCACTGAACTATTTGCTGTCGTTGAAATGTACATATCATTTTGTTGTGGCTAGTTCCAGATGCAGTAGAAAATTTGTCTAGTTATTTGTAAAGGCCGCTCATCTCGTGGTTTGGCATGTCCTTCTTCTGATCGATAGGTCATGGATTTAAATCCACGCTGTGGTTGACAGTTCTGCAGTCAGCTGTTCCGCGGTTGGTCATGGATTTAAATCCACGCTGTGGTTGACAGTGCTGCGGTCGGCTATGCCGCGGTAGGTCATGGATTTAAATCCACGCTGTGGTTGACAGTGCTGCGGACGGCTATGCCGCGGTAGGTCATGGATTTAAATCCACGCTGTGGTTGGCTGTACCGCAGTTGGCTGTGCCACGGTTGGCTGTGCCACGGTTGGCTGTGCCTGTCTTTTAGATGAGATGGGGAAAACTGAGATACCGTGTCACAGCAGGTGTCAGTAAGTAAAAGAACCCTCCCTGCTCAACAGTTGTAAGTGGCGAACATAGGCCAAATTTTTCACCCTTCACAGCCATATGGTAACGTTATGAGTGAAAGATTCTTTAGTGGTTCATTAAACAACAGTGGCTAGTGGTGCTTATGCTGGGCTACACTTTTAATACTAAAACCAAAGTTAGTTTAGTTTAAACAATATTTCATTTAGAAGAAAAACTGAAAAGGGCCGGACATTAGGCAAAGCCTGTTTAAGTCCTCTCCTGACTAAGTTCTGCATAGTATTACAAAAAGGAGTATAAAATGTTAGTAAGAAACAACAAATGATTGTGTGCATATAAAAATATAGGAAAATAGCTTTGTTGGATGGAGAGCCAGATTTGATATGAGTTTGTCTGATAAAGCCTAGCTTGGATCGTCCTCATTAGCATTGTGTGATTGGCTCTCATCATTTTATCAGATATTCCAATGTTTGAGTGGTTATCCTTACATAAAGCTCTGTGACAGGTCTTTAATATGATCTTTGTATGGCATATTGATTATGGATGTCTACTCTCATTGCTGTTTGTGGTCAGTGGACCATGGCCAGAACAAAATTTTGCTGATTCATGTGTAATGCCATAGGTTCTCTGAATTTAATGAATGTTGTAGGTCAATTGCAAGGTCATCAATAGTTGATTCTAT
>JACSZP010001526.1:0-13790 GCA_016161895.1 Pinna nobilis
AATCCACATATCTTAAAGTTTCTGAAAACATAAAAATCATATTTTCCCCAAAAATTGTCCTAAGGGTCTTTTTCCCAGCCGCTGGCTCATTTGTTCTGATGTTAAAGACAGTGTCGCTATGTCTATGTCCCTGATATATATACAGTATCTTTTTATTTGCTTCTGACAATATTTACGTTCTATAATGTCTTGCAAGGAATAGGAACAATCTGCAAGCGTAGAAATGTGTTCTTAGTCCCACTAAACTATTTGCTGCATACAAACATTCGAATATCGGAAGCGCTTTGGAAATCTTACCTTATCATTATATTTTAACAACTAGTGAAATTTATGTGACGAAATTTTTGCTAGTAAAAATGTATACATGTAGATACAAACTTTCACTGCAAACCAAAATGATCAAACTCAACTGAATTTAAGATATTTTGTCAAGATTTTCATGTAGCATGGCTCTCTACCAGGATACTCTAAAAGGATACGTTGATTTACATGCTATATTGGCCTGCCTGTGAACTACGATTTTCTCATGTGGATTCGTAAACTAAATCCCGGAGCCTTCGCAAAACCTATGTATCTATAGGTCTATGCATACATATAGAATAAGCACATGCACTTTTTTGTTTGTTTGTTTGATTTTATATTTTTTTAGAGAGAGAAAGGGGAGGGGGAGAATAACATTTGATTTTCATGGGCCTCTTCAAATAGATGTTAAGGTATTATATATTAACATATATAGCTTTATGCCGTTCAATAGGATACACAATTTGTAAATACATGGTACTATTTAGATAAGGGACATATACAGTGTCAAAGCATGATGATGTATCAATAAGATCATACAGTTTTTCTCAGTGACATAAAAGTGAAGAGAATATCAACAATAAAGCATTGTTAATAAAGGGAATATGTGCTTTCACTACGTGATTTGTGTATGGTTTTGATAAGTGTGCCTACCCTTTACTCCGTCTTTCAGTCATATGATCAGATCGTGGTTATTTGTTAGGATACACATGCTCAGTATTTAAAAAAATTGCGCCTCTCTCCGCTCTGTCATTTTTCTTCAATCGACAGTTTCGCAATCTAAATTTCATTCCTGATTCCCTGTAGGACTCACGTTTTTTTTATGTTTTCTTTATTTGAGCATTTTTGTTTTATTCACTTATTTTTTTATTTATTTATGGCAGTTCCTTTGACTCGGATCAGGTTCCTGCATTGTTATTCTTGTAACCACGGTCCCAAAGCTATCACCTGAGAAGGCAAGCACCTTATGTGCTTGTATTTCTTAATAATGAAATTTCTCCCACCCATCCTCCCCTTCCGCCAGACACACTTCCTATCCGAAAAACAAAATTGGATTCGCCTTTGAAAATTTATCTCCCAGTTTTCTTTTTTCATTAGTAATAAGAAATTCTGTTGCGATTGAATACTTTTTTAGACAACCACATAACATAACGTGCACACATCCAGGATTTTTTAAAGAGTCGAACTTGTGGCTGAAAAATTCAACCCGCTTAAATGAGTATTTGAGCACCATTGACCGATGATCATATAGGTCTATAAAAATGATACATGTATACAATTTGAAAATTCCAGGGACCAGCTCCCCTGACAATCTACTTTAGATTCATGCATGCATATTATGAGTATGTAACATTTACTGAGTGAGTTCAGATGTGTAGCCCCAACTCGTGACAGTGTGAAACGCGGTTGGAGTCTAACTTGCCTTTTACAGTGACATTTCTTTTCTGTGTCAATATGAAAAACATGTAGATAAACGCACCAACGTCAGATGTTTGTTTCATTTTAATACGTTATTGTTTACAGAAAAGCGTGTGTACTTCAATGATCCGCAGTAAAAATGATATTCGAAAAACATATCAAAGATAAATTTACAATGATTAGAATATAAAGCATAGAAACAGCTGCTTTTTAACATTATGTTCTTAAAAAAGTTCCCCATGTTTGGAATTAATATACATGAACATCATTGTACAAATGAAGCATTTTAAAATTATAAATTATTCCTGCATAATATGTACAGTAGCCTATATTAATATTTAGGTCCCTCATCCCACTCTACACATTGTTTTGATTGACCCTTTATGCCACTGTTGTTGTTGTATTGTTGTTTAACGTACCATTCAATAATCTTTCACTCATATGGAGACGTCACCAATTTTTACTGTCTCATTCGAAAGACAGGGGCGACCAACCGCAGAGTGGTGATGCGCGGATTTGACCCCCGGATCCGTTGATTCGAAGTCGAACACGCTAACCACTCGGCCATGGCGGTCCCCACTATAATTATTTTACTATCTCATCGAAGATAAGGGGCCTACGATGAGTTTTCAGGTCTGTCTGTCTGTCTATGCACACTCTAGGCAGCACAGGGAAGTTGAGTGTAGCATGATATACATATTTAGTTGTTGTTACGGTTCTCAGTCTTTACAGACTCACTAAAACATGAAACAAAAACTGTAGTGTATACGCAAATTTAAAATAATATATGTGAAATGTTGCAATATGAAACAACAAGTTCAATATTATAGTGAAACGATCAGATTTCTTTTATATTTTATATTGATTCTATTGTTTTATGGTTCACTACGAAGTGATCTTAATGAGGACTGTGCACACTGTGTTACTTGTGATGCGAATTACGCAAAAATTTGCACTGGGTGTCGGTACACTTCCTGCTGTACGTACATCCACAAGTGCCGAGCACAGGCAAAATCAGTTTTCGCGTTTCTCCGACACAAGGTGACATCTCCATATAAGTAAAAGCTTCTTGAGTGAGACAATTAACAACAATAACACAATACAAAACTAGTCAAACATGATATGTTAATTTATTTATTCAATTTGTTTAACCTTTTCTTTTGTTTCTTTGTTTGTTTCAATGGTCTTGCTTTACGACACACTCAACAATCTTTCAGTCATGTAGTGGCGGTCAGTTTTTATTGGTGGAGGAGATAACCCGGTTACTATTTTAACTGGGACGAGACCACGGCCTCCTACAAGTAAACTAGCAACATCTCCTACATGTGCATAATAAATTTGGCTTTAATCCACGCTGACTAGAGGCGAGAAACTCGGTGGTTTCAAGCTTAATGTTCTAACCATACGAACACGGAGCGTGTTTTTTCTTTTTCTTTTTAATTTGATGTCATGTGGTCTGGTAGGCCAGAGACGTGTATAACACGTGTATTATACGTCTCTGAGTAGGCCTATTTTGAAAATGCATAGTTAAAAATTCTAACCCCCCCCCTCCCTGGATAAAAATGTATTTGTACTCTAATTACAGCGCGACCTGGGTGACCGGAATCGACTTTAGATCACTATAATAAAATCTGGATTGCTAGGGCACTGCATGCGCGGATCCAGCATTTTTTTTCCATGGGATCGATGTTTCCAGGGGCGATCCAACTTGTACAAAGAAAAATCTGACAACTAAAAATTGAGCATCTAAGCATAATTGACCAATATTGGTATATAAATTTGCAAATTCCAAAGGGGGGGGGGGTCCGGACTCCCTCAACCCCCTCTCTAGATCTGCGCATGCACTGTATACTTCCATGCAGAACTAAGAAGTTTCGAGAAAAGAACAGCGTTTGAGGAGAACACGCTTCCTTATTTCCTAGCTTTCAGATAGCAGATCAAAAAATACTAATATAGATACAGCTTCTCAAACGCCGGAAAAAAGCTTACATTTGTGCAATTAGTAAATAGCAAAAATTAGTAAAGAAACTATTTTTTCTTACAGGCAAGACGAGGTATCAAATTAACACAATTTCATGCACAGGTTTTTAAAAAAAAAAAAAATTTTTATTTATTGTCGCTGAACATTCCACTATATATTAATATTATAATATATTACTGAAACGGATATAAATCAAACTTTAGACATATGATCAAACTGAATTGAAACTATTTTTTCTCACGATCTTATTTATCTTGAATGTGTATGAAAACGTTACAAACTGTAAATCAATAATGATTACTTTCTGGAAAGTAAAGTAAATGGTATGCATGAGATATTAGATAAAAGTTCGTCTCGGAAACCAATAAGCATCAACAATACCGCGAAGAATTTCTTTTAAGCTAAAATGGTGATTTCTTTTTTCATTCTGAATGCGGCAAATGATTCTATAATCATATTTATAAATTCAACATAACGTTAAACGTACTGTCTTTTCTTCGACTCTTAATCTGCCAGGTCTGCTGGTTACATCATGATCGGCAAGAGAAAATGAAAGTTAATTATAACAGACACATATATTTTAGAAGTATTTACGATATATAAAATCTATCATTTAATTCTGAAAAAGAGCGGAAATTTCGTCTTAAGTACCTCAAGTATCTCTCGGAATATATCAACAAATTCAGAATTATTGCAATTATTGAAATGTGCTTCCACATTACTTTACGACATGTACACATCGTTCTTTCGGTTATCAGAAATGTTATACATTTTCCTCGGAGTTCCTGTACTAAATTGTTACTTTGACTAGGCGTTTTCTGCAATCAGTCAATTGACCCTCTTATAATGACATATGGACTCCCGCCTCTCTTTTGGCACTTACAGCTACGCACCAGTATACATGAATAACGCTCAAATATATAAAAATATCTCTATATCTATATTCTTCTGGTTTTTAAGAGGTAGCCTGTTTCAAGATAGAGTGACTCTCCAAGTCGTTAGCTCGTAAAAACCAACCTGCTGCGTATTCCTTTCCTTTGGATTAGACGGTGCAGATAGAGTACCCATGTCAAAGTAGTTGTCTGAATTTGCAGTGCTCACATTGCCCATGGATCCAAATGTTCGAACACGAGCCAAAATGTGAGGTCGATCACTGCTTTCTTTTGCCTTCTGAAATAGGACGCTACATCAACAGCACACCAAGGCTCAGCTCCCGTCTTTTTTTCTCCTCCGTCAAGTACTGCTTAGCGAATCCCATTAATTATAGTAACACCTATACAAGTATGTTTGACGCAATCGAAATGTACCAAATTTTATTCTAATCTACTCTGAACCTCTCCCGTGGGAACTGTTCTCCTGAAGTGTTGTATGATTAGGTATAGTACCTAATTCGCAAGGCGAGGGTACTATACCTCACCAGCAAAAGCTATAGGAGAGCTGTTCCTGAGGGAGAGGTCCATACTATGTTTATTACATATCATCAAATGTGTGCTTTCACAAGAGCAAGACATTTATAAGTTTTACATCAACTTAAAACTTTACCCAGAAAATATTGTAAGGTTAACCCTCTTGGTTCCAGCACTCTGTCTTAAGCCGATACGTCATTGCCAGGAATTGTGACGTTGCGTTGGGTTTTATACATGTTCGCGGGGACTTAATGATGCCAGGAATAAACCTGGAAATATGCCGTTGTTACGTAAAGTAACCCCGCAGTCAAGGACAGATGATTTCTACACTAAATATAATTCACGTACTTATTCATTTCATCATAGATTTAGAAATTAACATATGATATACTAATCATAAATAATTTTCAGAGGTATGAACTTCTGGATCCAGTTGCACATTAGTTTAACTCGTAGTTAAATTTAACTATGAACGTACTGATGTTTAGATTTGTGGTTGTGGTAACTCTAAAATAAAACTTTTATTAGTTAAATCGTAAATAACTAAACAGCCCTGCAAAAGCTTTAAATCACATAACTAGCAATTAACGAGCTAAAATTTTAAGTTGTGATTAATGGCTAACTACAAGTTAATTTAACAATGCATTGTGCAACTGGGTCCTGGTTCATATTAAGACTTCATGATCGGATGTGTTCATACAATATGTTTACCTGAACTTAGAATCAGGAATATTTATCACATGTTGCGTGGAAAGAATAGGATTGGATTATTTACGCCTTCAGAAGAAGGTATTTAAATAATTTACCGATTCTGACATTCTTGTATTCGAAAATTTGTGACACGGCTTGTGCTGCGCGCGGAGCAGGAGTTGCTTACCCTTCCGGAGCACCTGAACTCACCCCTGGTTTATGGTGGGGGTTTGTGCTACTTATTTTTCGTGCCTTGTTTTGTTGATATCTGTTTTTGTTGTCTCTTTTTTGTTTGGCCATGATTTCGTCTGCCTTTGGATTTTTGATTTATTGATCCCCCTTGGTATCTTCTACAGTCAACTTTTTTATCCACATGGCGGAGCGTTTTCACTTATCATACACACATAAATCAGGGATAAAAATAATTTAGAATCGTTATTATCAGAGGATATTTAGATAATTGGAGGGAATCATAATTCCATAAACCACTCTCAAAAAATATCTTAGGGTTTTAACTTATTTGTGGATTTGTGGAACGGGGCCTTCGTATAAAATTTTTATCGTTGGAAAAAAACTTAATCCATTGAGCAGAAACTCTTTTTAATCATTTCTAGGGTCACCTACAACATGCCAATTATATTTTGATAGTAGATCTTAACCGATTTTTTTTTATTGCAAAAATATTTTTCATAAAATTTCAAATAAATCTTTTGAAAGTTTCTCAAGTATAGAGCGAAATCTTCAGGAGGGTCGAAGTCCGAATTAACTGACAAACAATATCAAATTCATTTTAATTTCAACACAATTTACATACTTTTGATATTTTGTAGATGCTTCTACTCGTTTTATCAACATCATCCGTGGCAACTGAGCCATTTCAACAGGTCTCTAATACATGTATTTACTGGGATTTATTGGACTGTCATTCTGGTGGCGACATTAAAATACTACACTGTATTCTCGACGAAAATGACCAACTTGGACTCGTGAAAGTGAGATGGAAATGGGTTGAGAACGGTATCATCAATTTATTGTTTAACTATGATAAGATTTGCATTAATATACTTCTTTTAAATATGGACATAAAAAGATTGATTGATCGCTTAAAACACAATACTACTTTGGAAACTGACTTTATATATATATATTTTTTTCATAATTTTTCTTTTCGCTTCTCACGTTCAAATAACACCATTTGACTTCAAAAAAAGTTAGCAGGTGATTCAATATATTATTCAATCCGAATTAAGGACCATGCGTTTTAAGTAAAACAGTAATGAGGTGTATTAAAGAGGTGAAGCGAGAGAGCAAAGGATGTCGGTAGTTCTTTTTGGCTTTTTTCTAGTCAACAAGCTTCAAGTCATACATTTGCAGCTTAAAAATATACACAGGGAAATATACCGAATCCTCCACAACAAACTGATAAGATTTTTAATTTTCAGGTTTTTGTCCGTACTACGATCGTTCTGGTAAACAAATTCATGTAAGGCCCTGTGACGCTGCGCTAGGATCATGTCCAGTTGTTGACATAATCTCGTAACAAGCCATCAATTGTAAGTATTACGCAAATGATTAAATTATCCTTCAAAGTATGATTCTATGAAAATAAAGCGAAAAATTCCAATTCAAGTGGACGCAGATAATTTCCTTCATCTGTCCCAACTATGCGACTGCTCTTATTGCATCCATGTCAATTTGACACTTCCCTAAAAAATCAAAAATATTTATTAAGAAATTATTTTATCCCAGTGTTTACTAATTGAGTATTGATATTGATCTTTACATCAGTCATTATGAATATTTGCAAAGAAGAGAATAATATGAGTATAAAGTGTTTAATATATTTTCACAGATTCGGCCTGTGTCAGCGCACGTTGGTAAGTGAGAATCCTTACACATTGTATGAAATGAAATAAGAATGGTATTCATTGTATAACATAATGTTTGAAATATCTAGTTCTGGGCATTACTCAGTGCAAACGTTCTTTCTCAATCCCCCAAAAAAGTATAATTGGGATTTTATCTTTATTATAAGCAAAATAAAAACCAATATGAAATATAACTTTAAAAATATTTATAAAAAGTATGTTGCGAAAATATTTCAATTATATTCTGACAGCAATCTCTTTTCAAGGGAAGGGACCAGTTTGAATAACAACAACTATGCTAAACAAGGAATGACTAGTTCAATTAGAGACATGGTTCAAGTCGTCAATAGAACTTCCGACACTTTAACTTACAAAAATTGTAATTACAATGAGTACAGACAAAGTAAATGACGATTGAATATCATGTTTATCTCACATTATATCTATCGGGTTTTATTTCTGAATTTTGAGATTAATTATAGATAGCACATCAATTGGAATTTGCTAATAAGATAAGTGTTTTTATTCATTGTACTAAGTTTTACTTCTCCGAACATAATTACTACTGACGTGTAAAAGAAGGTTGTTAAAATGCTATTTTAATTGCTATTTAAAACCTAAATCATTATACGATATGGTAAATGTATTGCACAATCAAAGTGTTGATTAATTTTAATGATTTTCAATTCTAAAATCACTCCATGAAATGAGAACCACAAACTATGAAGGTAGCAGTTTTGTTAATTATACTATTTAACATCATCTGATTCAATTATCGTTCGTGACTTGCCTAAATTCTCGTTAAAGATATTTCAAGTTACCTCTCCACGCAAAACAACGGCCGAGTATTTGAAAACTTTCCTTAAACAAAATATTTCCTAAAGTTTACATTTCGGAGTGTGTAAACATATAACATTACAGCGTCGCTATCGAATGAAATAAAATTGAAGAATTTCCCAGGGATATTCGAAAGTCCAAGTCCTAATAAATATGATAAAGGTTATCATTATATTGGTCTCAACGTGGAAAGTAATTTGTGGATCGTTAATCGTGGAATGTTAATTCCAGACAGGATGGGAACAAGTGCCCTGCATCAGTCAGCATCTCCTATTGGTATGTCACCTATCCTCAATTTTCCACAGGAACCCTTTGGGTTCGGTAAAATGTCGTTTTTGGTTAGAAATGCTTTGTGTCCTTTATCTGTCCAAGGACAGTCACAGCAAAGGGTCGTGCACCAGTATATCATTCAACATCCTTGAAAGGCATACCGCATATTGTTTAAAGAATTCGCTGTATCGACCATTTACCTTCCATGGTAGCGATTTCAAAGATTTAACAACGTATCCCTTTGTGAGTAGTTAAATAGCGAGTCGTCAAGTTTTCTATATAAACCATTCATAAAAGAAATATGCCCGGGAAAGGAGGCTAAGGTATGAAATGAAAATACCATAGGTAGGAGGAGACGTAAGATTTTGAAACTTAAATCGCAACCTTTATTATAAAAGGAGGTTTGAAGTTAATCTTCCTTCTCAATTGAAACGAGAAGGTAAATTAAGAAACAGATGTACTACTCTCCGCAATTAGTCTCATTAATCGCAAGTTAAACGGGATAAATCTGCCCAAGGTTATTGTGAAAGAGTTGGTTATCAATAGACAGGACGTCGTCGATCTACCCGTAAGTGGTATTGAACCGATTTGATTTTTTTCTATCCTGTTGAGTGCAAAAACTGAATAAATACCGCTTCATACGAATAGGGAAATATGCCAATTAGGAGAGCGGCACAATTTGCGCCCATTGGAAAATCAACTATCTGTTTGAAAGCTATTCCCGCAAAAACTACGAAAATTTTGTCCATGTGTAATCCAGCAGAATGATGATGATGATAATCGTAAATCGTCGGCATTCATCATTCCAAATATAAGCAAATTACATGCTCTGTAAACCTGGCCTTTTTATTTGTCTTTGATTAAATTTGTCTACCATATAAAGACGTTCAAGTTTTGTCGTTTATAAAAAGATAGTATCGAATGCTTATCGTAACGTATATGTCATTATTTTCATGTATATCTAAAATAAATTTCTTTTACCTATAATCTTTTACTGATATTTTATTACTTTCGTTTTGTAATAGATCGTTGACAGTATCCTGCTTAACCCTATTAGTGGTGTCAATAATGTCCATACAATTGATATTGAAAGAATTGAAAAGGAAGCGAAAAGGTATACTTAAGGACATCTCAGTAAATTAATTTGATTTTTGTATTGAAATCAACCCAAGTGTCGTTCGATATTGCTCCTTTAAAGAATATTATTTAAACTGAAGTTGGTTGAAATAATATCCAGTTTGAACGTAATCAGATTATATCAGTTTACAAAAATGAAGTTTGTAAAAGTGAAAATCACGGGTACAGGCACACGAGGTTTGTTCGTGGAAATGAGGGAACCGAAACAATCGGCAATCAATAAATTCACCATTGCCATTCTCGCCATTGCCTGTACCTAACTCGTAGCTCCAACTCGTGACAGTGGGACCTAGGCTTAAAATTCAGCCAGAAGAATAAAAGTTATGTCTACATGTATACAGGACTTTTTGACACAGTCTATCAATAAGTCCGCTTCAACGTAGATCTCGTTTTTCTCGTCATCTGCCGCCTATTTGAGATTTGTACTTGGAATACCTCAGATAACTCCATAGCATGTACGGCATCTTTGTCAATAAACTCAAAAGTTTTCGCAACTTGAGATATGACCTCTGAATGCGAGGTTAATATTTCTCACGCGTGGGAAATATGGAGTTTTGCCACCCTGACTGTTTTCAACGGATCAGTACCTGTGTTTCACCAATGAGGCATTATAATATACATTTAATTTGAGATGTTTGATGAAACCTTACCACTGTGTATTTATAAGATTTATCTCCCTGCAATGATAGTATTCAAATGAGGACACGGATATATGAACATATTCTTTTGAGATCAACATCTCTATACCTAAGTGATGATCTGATCCATTTTCCTAGAATGGTGTTCGTTAAAAAGCTGATACACACACTTAATCCTGTTGATCTTCTTAATTCTGCTAAGAAATTTCAGTCGCCTTGACATATAATATTGAATCAACAAAAATTTACACAGACAGATCAACTGAATAACGTATTTGCTTATATATTTATACACACACACACACACACACACACACACACACACACACACATATATATATATATATATTTCATCTTATTTATTTGTCTTGTTTTGTTGGTTTTTTATTGTTGGTTTCTTTTTTGCAGATCGCAGTGACAACTTAGATATGATGAAACTGAGAAAGTTGCTACAAACTGAGTATCTATATATATTTAATTTATAAGTATAAATACGACTTTTTGTCATTATTTCATTTGTCATAGATGAGTTGTTATGTGTCCCACAATGAGTATACATATTCATAGCTTCGTTACCAATATTAAATATACGTACTCTGTAAAGGCTGTCAAAAATATAAATTTATATATATTTAAAGATAAACCGAATGTTGCAGAAGCCAAATATAAATAGAATAATGGCATTCGATCACAGAAGAAAATCACCGGTTAATAGTCATCTACTAAAAAAAATCTACAAAACTCACGCGGACCGTTTGTTTGCACTTTTTAATCTGACTTTTTAATCAGAAAATGACACATTTTGATATTCGACAACAATAACAAAAACAATTACAACAAGAACATCGGGACGTTGTATCTCCAGAAGTAATGTCCTCAGTATGTTTGGACTGTTGAAATAACTTTGTCAAATCACATTTATAGTGCGAATTACCTCTCTTACATTACATACTAACAGTGTTTTTTTTAATACAACCTAACATATAAAATATGACACGAAAGTTAGAATATCATTAAAATTGAAAAACACCCTTTTCATGTTTAATGATAAGTACAATCAATCAAGGATTTTATAATATATCTATCTGCAAAAAAAAAAAAAATTCCAAAACCTAAAAATGGATTTTTAATATATTCAATAATGTAGTACATCTCTCAAACGACTCAGGACGCAGTCAATATTTGTTCCAGTCAAATTTTAAAAAAATAATTATCATAAAAGTAGAAATTATTTATTTTATGACAACACAAATTTTAAGTTATTTATATTCTTTTGAAAAATGATTTAATAGCAGTTTCTCCTTCGAATTCATAGCAAATTGCCATCTTCATAGAAAAATCAATTACTTAGTTAAGGCGATTCTAGAAAAAATGTCGTTAATCTTGTCAATCGTATTTATTTTCAGAGTCTTAAAAGTCTTGACAGGAGAATTGAAGAGCTACAAGAAAAATGCATACACTTATTAAACCCACGAGTGTTTGTACTGATTACCTTCTATGAAGCATTGATACATTTGTTGACTAATTTCTTGTTAAGGTCATATAATCATTCATTTAATGTGGCAATGAATATGAAATATACTGTAAAATGATTCACTTTTAACATTTAATCATCATATCACTGAAGCATAAAAGGACATAGTAAAAAAAATGACTACCGGTACATGTAATATAGCTATAAATTTTCCACTGAGATTCATTAGATATGTTTCCAGGCTAAGATCTCGATCTGTTTTTTTTAAGTACATTTGTATATCATTGCTACCGATGAGTGTATAAATGTTAAGTGTTCACCAAAATATCATCGTTTTCATTGCCACTGCTTTGGCACCTTAAAACAGGATTTATTTTTAGAATTTTGTATCGAAATATATCTGGTCCATTTTATTTTCATATAGATAATATTTGGTGCATTGTACATCCTTAGTGTTAATTGTTTGATCAGAACTTGGGATGCATTAAAATTTCTATTTTTTCATTGCTTTTCGTATTTGTAAAATGGGAATTAGTGTCTAGGAAAATGTTTTTAGTGATTGAGTTGTGTGTGAATGCAATAAGGAGAAGAAACTGAAAAGATGAAGATTTACTTCCTTTTCTTTATATTATTTTGAAAGAGACTTGATTTGGAAAAATGTTTACGATCTTTCATCGTGTTTGTTGTTTGTGTTTTTACATTTTACCGCTCGATGACTCTTTGTTTACAAATGGTGGCGACAGCATAGTTTGAAACACGGTACGTTAAAATTAATTACATAATTTACAATTAAATCTTTATACTTTATGAAAAAAATGAACTAGTGGAAGTTCAAGTGCTACATTCAATTGGCTATCTGGTGCAGCTAAAATAAAGAGGGATTTAAATGGTGAAATGTGAAAGATTTGCTATCAAATAAGACAAAGGAACGAAAAGACCCAATATAAATGAAAATAAAATGACAGCCACAACCGGGAAAATGCATTCCAATTGCATTATCCACAAAATAATGAGGGATTGTACATGGCCAACAATATCTTAATAAGCGATATTTAGAGTTCCATATTCATCTAAAATGGAGTTTCCCCACACTGTACTCCCATTATATAGTAGCGATTTCATCATTGATGACGATCAGCGTAGGAAACTCTACTAGCCTTTGTTTCTATGTGCGTTACGAATAAGACTTGGTGATCTAGAGATAAGAATTGATCACTTTACCTTATAGTATAAATACAGGCGAGTGCAGCGAAATCTGTATTGTTTATCTGCAACCAACGGGTACAGACCTCCAAAGATACCGTAGCATTGGCTCGGTGGATTATCTAGCATCGAAGGCTTGCCACATATATAAAGCGTTGTTTGTAATCTGCAACAAACGGGTGTAGACCTCCAAAGATAACGTAATACAAGTCTTGCCAAATTAATTAAGTTCCTTTTGTTGTATGACACACAAGATTTTTGGACTTGCCATAATACGAAGCTTACCGGGGCACGCTGTATTCCTGAACTTGGGATTGGTACTCAATGCCCGTTGCCCTGTGTAGCATAGGTATAGATCTATAGGATAGGTTGACCTAGTGCCAGATGCTCTGAGGCAGATCATCGGCGTATATATATATATATATATAGTTCAATAAATTTTAGAAAATCACAATTTATCTTAATATATATTTATTCCGTTAGCGCTTTCACCATCGCGTGGTTCTTCAGACGGAAACTAATGATGACGTCACACGGTAGCAATTATTATCTGTAGAGTATACGTAT
>JACSZP010001530.1:4123-16138 GCA_016161895.1 Pinna nobilis
ACCGGAAAAAAATATAGAATCAATGCTTAAATAACGTAAATTTTAGGTGACAAAACTTGTTATACTGCATATCCAAAACTTTATTAAACGTGAGGGCATATAAAACCATGATCCAGCAGCATAAAAACGTAAGATAATCTATACAAGAGGGAAAGTAAATCCGGGAAAGGAATGAGATCAGGTGGATAGGAAGAGTCACCAAGTCCTACTTGCTAATAATATGTGGCATACAGTGAAACCCACTTATACTGAGCCCTTATACTGTGTATTGAAAGTCACTTAATTTGAAATGATTTTAATTCCCCCAACTAAACTACTATATAACTATGATAACCCAGATATTTTGAAAACCCTGCATGTTTATCTGAAAGAAAAATCCATTCTCCTCCGGTTTCAATACATCCGGGGTATTTTTTATTTAATTCTATAGCAGTTGCAGAACGAGGCAAATTCCACACAATGATGGGTTCATATCCCATGCTACGAATATTCAAAACTGTCCTCAAGCTAAAAATTCATCTACAGTAGAGTCCCGCACATCCGGGCATCTTCGTTCCAAAGCAACTTATCCAGATATATGAAGCATGTAGATTACTGAAATAACACTTCTAAAATTACCAGTACAAATAAAATATTCGGTTCCCGGAAAATTTTGTACTGAAGGTAAAGGATCCGGATTGTTTGCGTCCGGATTCACGAGGATCGACTGTAGCATACAGGATAACGAGATGCCATATTGGGTATGTAGTACATGTAACATTTGTTCAATTGGCCTGGGTTTCTAACCTATAAGCATTTCGTTTAATTGCTCTAAGCTGCCTGCCGATTAGTAAATTGAAATTTGATAAAAATGTGTAGCATCAAGTCAAACCAATAAGTTCATGGGTTGAGTATGTACCTTCTCCTCACTGTCAAGTGTTGTTCTATCTCTTGGCTCTTCTTAAAACATAAAGAAGGGCAGGGTAATTTCATTAATGATCAAAGCTTTGCCTTTCCGTGTTATTTCTGTAGGCTTGTACATCGTATTATTTTTCATTCTGTTCACAATATTGTTTGAAACTTTGTGATCATATGGGACTGATGCTGCATCAATCAATATTTTCGAAACAAGTTGTATGACCGGATTTGAATATCAGCTTCATGGTCTGTCTTGAATTAAATGCAGTGGATCCAACTTTTATTGGACCATCCTTGATGTATTGTAATTCTAAATTTTAAATGCTTTTGCTTTCCTAATTCAATAATTTTCTTCCTATTTTAATTAACTTAAATTGAAAACGTTGTTTATTTGAAAGGAAAAATAATCCCCCTTTGAAAGAAAACAATAATTGCCCTCTGGTTTCAATATATTCGGGTTCGACTGCAGTCAGTACAGTGGGTTCTGGCTATTATGACCATCAAAGTGATTGGCTGAAATTGGTCTGATTACTGAGGAGGTCTTCAAAGTGAGGTTGCAATAGGTTTGAAGAGTGATAGATTGAATTATGATGGTCTTTAGTGATCTGATTAGTAAGGTCTACTAGATGAAGTGATATCCTAGGTACAGTGGAGCCTCGCTATTAAGACCACCCAAGTGACTGGCTAAAATTTGTCTGGTTACTTAGATGGTTTCCTAAGCGAGGTTGAAGAGTGATAGTCTCGAATGGAATGGTCTTTAGTGGTCTGATTGTATGGTATTGTATTGTTGTTGAACATCCCACTCAAGAATATTTCAATCACATGGAGACGTCACCGTGTGCCGGTTAAGGGCCACACATTTTGCCTATGCTCGGCACTGCTGGCCGTAGAGCAGGGAGGGTTCTTTAACGTGCCAACACCTACTGTGATACGGGACCTCGGGTTTTACTGTCTCATCAGAAAGACAGGGACGGCCAACCGCGAAGGGGCGCTACGCGGCTCGAACCCGGATCTTTCGATTCGCAGTCGAACATGCTAACCACTTGGCCACGGCGGCCCAGTGGCCTGATAAGTGATGTCTACTAAGTAAGTTGGTCTCTAGGAGAAGTTCCACTGTACATCTTCGCCATTTCCTCGTCTGAGCATTTTCCCTACAACAACATCAATCTGTTTCCTCTCAAAAGAACATCTTCACATTGAATATACGTTGATGAAGCTTTGTGTGTACCAAGGTCGTATATAGTGTCTGTGATGAGTTTGTTGTTACTGTTGACTGACCGTATAATTATCACATACAGAATCTGTCATTCAAGTCATCTACGATTTAATAAGAAACCATGCTCAAAGCATTAATATATGTGGTGATTAAGGGGATTCTTAGAGCTGGCTTTTTCAGTACTGTTTATTGTAATTCGCATGACAGAATATACATTTGAGAGCCTTGTCATGGTCTCAAGAGTTTATATTTTACTTAGAATACTGCGTGTAAATAGAATGTTGTTTTTTTTTCAAACTTCTTACTCATTTAATTAAGTTTCAAATTTACTTTTCAGAATATTTTTATAGGTATGACATGCATAAGTTATGAAAGCGATTTAGTATACATATATTTCATTTTTTCAATATTTTTCAGAATAACTCAATTTCCTTTCAAGCATAGATTTTGTTGAAAAATAAAAAAAATAATAAAGTAAAAATCAAATCCTACAAAATCAGAAAATTAAAAACAAATAATCTCAAGAGAGATATTACAAAAGCATATTCAAACAGCAAATACGCACGTACATAGATGATGCGTTGATTATAATGTAAAAATGATAATACATCAGATTTATTTCATTACTATATCACTACCATATGCTACGTTGATAAACCATGTAAGCTTTACTGATCCCAACTGGAAAAACAAAAATATCTCTATATCGACTTATTATTTATATTTGACATCAGTTGTAGGCAAATCTGTATAATTAAATTTTCATTCGTGAATATCATAAGTGATTACTAGAAAATAATTTATTAAATACATTAACTCATGTGTTTTTGTACAGTAGTTGTTTTGCATCATCCGTGGATGTTATAATTGATATATAGAAAATAACTGATCAAATACACTAACTCATGTGTTTTTTAAGTAATTCCTGACTTACCTTGTTTTTCTGGCTTTAGTTTATATCCTACAGATAAAACAACACACTGTATTATCTGATAATACGTCTGTATGTTAGGCCTGCTCTCGGCTTCAGATGATGGCGTGTTTCCTCTAAGTCAGCGTGGCTTTGATTTACTCCCTATTCGTCGTTGCTCACCGCTTTAATACGATCAATATTTATAAACAATTTTCTTATCGGATATTTCACTACAGCTTATCAAACCTTATAAACAATACTAAATCAGATTATCTCGCCATTCGTTATTATGATAAGATACTCCAAAATGCATCTTTTGTATTCAGCTCGGGTTCGGTGTCCCTACAAAATTTTTTACAAAGTGCTCAAGACCACGCTTGCTAATAAATAGAGCATGGACTTGGCTCATGTTTTCTATATCTGGTGAATATGTGTGGCCTTTGCTGATTGCGTGTAGAGATAATCTTAGAACTGTAGATTTAATTTGTTGATTTTGTGAATCCTCAAACACAATTAACCGACGATTTTCGCTGACCTCACTTCACCTAATAGAGACAGATAGAGAATGAAAGCTGAGACTTAGATATGCTGCATAGTACGATAATTAGAGAATTGCTTTCTACTTCAAACGTCTGCGGAAAGACAATGCATATATATGTATTTCGATAAATTCTCTTGAAATTAATGTATAATGATCGTTGTTTATCTTCTTTTGTGCACTGTGATATAACATTCTTAAAACTACTAGAACGGAAATTCTTTTAATACATGCATATGATACTCTTTTTCTCTCTAAGGGGCGGATGTGACTAGTTAAAGAGGGTTTCTTACCCCTCCATATTACCTGATCCCATCTCTGACGTATCAGAGGGTCATGCCTTGTGCCTGCATTAACCATAGTTGAAAACTGAACAAAATATAATGAAATTAATCCTTTTATATTATACAGGTGTGAACTTTGTCATCCATCCTTTGGAGTTAAGTCAAGCCGGTTTCGATACATTTTATTCTGTCACGCACAACTAAAGCATTTGATAACAAATTCGTTCTATAAATATGAAATGAATTATTTGATTTGAAATCAATTCTTCAGGAAAATTGATGTCGAATTGTACAGGTAGGGTTTGGGAACTTGATTAATTGGAAGGAAGGTGACAGAAAAGACAAGTTTGAAAGTTCTTTTAGAGTCGATTTACGTTTCAAAGATAAAGATAGAGTGTCGTTTTTAGTACCAGAAATTCATTCAAATTGACGGCGTTCCACAATATGACAGAAAAATTATTAGTGGTGGATATCCAAATCACCAAGCTATCATTAATAAAGGAACTCAGTTTTCTTTTCTATCCAAACATGGAATTGTACACAGCTATAACATAAATCTGACCTCCTTGAAACAAGACTCTGATCTTTAGATCATTACTCTACCGATGCCATATGAAAATATATAAGTGATCCATAGGACTTTTGGGTTAACTACAATTTCTATGAATCATCATTAATTATATAATTGATTGGCAGAAGAGCGGGAACCAAACATTATTACCTAGAAAATTACTTTCAATATAGCTAATGTTGATATCGTTGAAAACAAAATAGAAAAAAATAAAGCTAAATTACCTGACAAATTCTAGGACTACATATCAAATCTGCAATCGCAGAGGACGATAGAGAAAAAGATAAATTTGCAGTGCTCTGTTTCAGGGGAAATGAGATATCATATATTTCTCTTTGAATAATTCCATATCGATTGACTCTTACAGACGTATGACATAACGTACCCCAAGAGACATGATGCAGTCCATACCAATTGAAATCATGAGAGACTTATTATCATATAATCAATCAAATTAAGTTGTCGATAAAGATAATGTTACGTACACGTCTCGCTATCTCTGTGAATTTTACTTTTAGACCCTATTTTGTTTACAAGGACATGTATATCGTGACTCAGTTGCAAGCGTGCTCGCCTTCTGATCGTAAGGGTCCTGGGTTCGAATCTGCGGCGCGGTTGGTCATCCCTGTCGTATGAGAAACTGAAAATCGAAGACCTTAGTAACAATAGGTGTCGCCACCTTAAAGAACCTTCAATGCCCAATGGCCATGTAAGTAAAGAACGTAGACCAAATTTGTCGCCCTTCACCGACACATGGTGACGTCTCTATATGAATGAAAAATTCTTGGGTTGGACATCAAACAACAACAACCAACTTTATAATACTTGTGTTTGCTTTAATCCATTTCAACACCACTGCAAAAGCTTTTGTGACGAATATTATTGACGTGTCATGCAGGAAATGCCGACTCTTTAGTTCACATGGTTCATTGGCCTATATGGCATTTCCTTCTTTCTCATGTCGTTTGTATTTTCATATTAGACCACTTTTATTTCAGGGAGAGATGAGAGTGAACATTTGATTTGAAGCTTAAAATTCTCTATTTTTGATCAGCTTAAAATTTGAAGACATTTTCATGCGAAACACATGCTAGTATTGTTTTATATCGTACGTTCTTGTTACGAATATCACATTTTCACATGATATTCATATAACTTTTGCATGAGTATAACGCGTGAGTATTTTCCTAGCGCTGACAGGAATCTTGCGGTGTGGCAATAGGCCATTCGTATTGAAATATATATATTTGAATCAATATGCAGTTGCAAGGGTATTGGAAAACTGTGCTTACATAAACGTTTTCTAGAGAGTCAGAATTTAATAGTAATTTATGTTAAGGTTATACGCTGACAAAGGGGAATCGAGAAAAGACACTGTAGAATAAATCGCATATTCAATGTACATGTATTTTCTTTAACAATTACGTTGAACGTATTTGTCAAAATACCTATTAATGTACCCTTTAAATTCTTCATTAATGCTATATGAAGCTCCATTCCAGGCTTATCTCTTTGATTTATGGTTGATGAAGTTTTTCCGGTTTCAATCTTTATTCGAGAACAACACGAAAACCATACAAATAACGTGGCAATCATTCACGATAGGCTATTAACTTAATTGCTCGCGCGGAGATAATCTGTTGTATCTATCATATGTTCAAAACAGGATTACTCCTCATATTATCATTATGACCGAGAAAGTACTGGTGTAGATCCGACGTTATTCGCGAGAATGTTATTTGCACGTATTTTCGCAAAATCACTTAGTCTCCAAAATAAATATCTCGCTTAAAGATGACATGAAGAATTTTTCATGTTAACTTTACTGCAGAAAATAAAAAAAACTCAGGTCGTACTCAACTGACATTTACATCCATCATACAACATAAACTATGAAGTAAGCATTCCCTTGCGCGAAAATATAATATCGTAAACAATTACAGAACTTCTGGTTCGCAAAAATACAGCTCCGCAAAAAATAAATTCCTGGATTGACATCGTATGATTATTTAGTATACATAAAAAATAAATCATTTGCAAATCAGTGTGTCCATGAATGAAAGTTATCATATCAATAGTAATTTATCTTACTAAACTTAAACACAATACTTTGATATTAGGGAGAATGTGAGATATAGCAACTATCCTAGTAATTCTGTTTCCAAGTATAGGTGAACTGAACCATTGTTTATAACGAGAAGTCAACTGGTCAACCGGTCGAGTCGACCTCAAGTTTATCGACTTGGCTCTAAGAACGGTAAAGTAATATTAACCCAGTGAATCAAACTGTTGAATTTGCATAAAAATTATACAAGGTAGCCAGTCTAAGGCTTTACATTCAATTTCTATAAACCGGTATGGTTTAATGGAGGGTCAGGCTAAGGGTTTATTGGCTCTGTAAACGGCTTAATTGAGCGAAAGAGCCATTACAATCATTTCTTGACCTTGGTGTGAATCGATGAAACTAAAATATACGTCAGCAAATGAGATGAGGTTAATTTGCTTTCACATATTATATTATTTTAAATCTATAACATGTCTTCTGTGTGTGTGTGCGTGTGCGTGTGCGTGTGTGTGTGTTTTGAAATTAAATAATCCAAAATCAAAGTTATGTCCACACTCTACATTATATTTGATAACAAGCCATGGTTTGTTTCGGATCGAAGACTGCTGGAAAATGTCTCGGGGAAGAAAAAGAAATCGTTGTAATGCCTTGTTCATAACACATTTTGGGGCCTCCGTGGCCGAGTAGTTAGCGTGTTCGACTTCGAGCCGAGGGGTCCGGGTTTCGATTCCCGCAGCGCCACTCCGCGGTTGGCCGTCCCTGTTAAAGAACCCTCCCTGCTCTACGGCCAGCAGTCCCGAGCACAGGCAAAATTTGTCGCTCTTCACCGGCACACGGTGACGTCTCCATATGAGTGAAATATTCCTGAGTGGGACGTTAAACAACAAAGCAACAACAACATAACGCATTTTCTGTATCACCCAGTACATGATTACTAAAGGAGGCGCTGACTCTTTTCGGAGTTCTGGTCGCCTCCTGTTAGTAATTTTAAAATCTTAAAAATGGTTGGCTTGCAGAAAGAAATGCACCTACGCCAAAACCTGTATTATACCAAATATAACGAAAAGTAAGCCACATGGTGCATATCCAAACTGAATTCAAAAGTTTAGGTTACTGCTGATAAAATTAGAAGTAGGGGAAATGCAAAAAAATTAATGTAGGTGTTACCGGAGCATTGAAAAATTATAAATCGAACAGCGGATTACACCATGTTTGCCCTACTCCTTATTTTGCATTTCTTTTGGGAATTATGAGATCGGTCACTGTTTGTTACCTTAACCTTTTCACCAAGACCATCTAAAAGGTTACAAAGTATACTTTTATTCTATTAAAAAAAATTGCAATATGTTATTTGCACTGGGTAACAGCTACACCTTAACTTGTCGTTTGCTATTTTTACTCTAAATCTGCCAGTTCTATAGACCAAATAGCTTCATTAACCATCCCTTCACTGTCCGTTGTATATTGAGTTTTATAAATGATGAAAATACAAGGGTATCTAAATTAGTCATTTCCCGGATATCTTGTTTCTACTTTATACTGAACATATGGCATTTTCCTGATCATGTGGTAAAATGAGGTGTCATATTTGTAAATCTTTCATATTATTCTAATGTCCATATGAATATCCACAGTGGAATTAGTCCAGCTTTGTTTTGTATGATGTTGTTGTTGTATTGTTGCTTAACGTCCCGCTCAAGAATATTTCACTTATATGGAGACGTCACCGTGTATCGGTGAAGGGCGACATATTTTGCCTATGCTCGGCACTGCTGGCCGTAGAGCAGGGAGGGTTCCTTAACGTGCCAACGCCTACTGTGACACGGGACCTCGGTTTTTACTGTCTCATCCGAAAGACAGGGACAGTCAACCGCGGAGTGGCGCTGCGGGAATCGAACCCCGGGCCCTTCGATTCGAAGTCGAACACGCTACCCACTCGGCCAAGGAGGCCCACTTTGTTTTGTATAAAAGAATAGCGAACATAGGTGTAAATATCTCGTTCTAGGCAAGGATAAACTACACTTCGTGATTCGTGACTCACTCTGATTCTAATAAAAAGTTAACATCATCAGAACGCTTGAACTTTTAAGTGACAACATATTCGTTTTGTTTGTTGGGCAAATTTTCAACAGACTTTCGGCAATCCGATGGATACCAACTGTGTCCCTCTTCATGCCGACTTATTTCTATATTTGTATGGGACTGACGCCATACAGGAGCTTTTAAAGAATAATGACGATATCTTAGCCCCATCCATTCCGCTATAAAGTTGACGTTGTTTAATAATACAAAGTTTGGGACTATGCTGATGATATCCCTCCACAAGAATTTGAAATAGTAGAAACTGTCCGTTCTGATTCATACCTCAACTTACACTAAGATATTGACAATGAAGGAACATGGCCTGGCTGACCATTATGGAATATTGATTTTACATAATTATGATGAGAGATACGTTCCCCTTGTAATACACCTAATCCAGACTCTCTTTCACAGCAGAATTTGCTTTCCTTTCCGGAGCACCTGAACTCACCCTGGTTTAGTTGGGTTCGTGTTATTCTATTTTTAGTCTTAAGTATAGTGTGTATTGCTCTTTGTAGTGTTATCTTTTCTTTTTTAATTTGAATTTCTGAATTTTAAATGTCACATTATATACAGCTATTCATCATTCGTCAGATGTTTGAAATTTGACATAAAGTGAAAATTTGTCATTTCGTCATTTCCGGAGTCCTTAGATAAACTATGAAATCATCTAGAAGAACGTATACTAGATCTATTGTTATCGGCAATAACTTAGTAATATGTAATTTTATGTTTCATGATTAGATTAAACACATTAGAACCATTCCCATTTGAACTTCTCTCGATCAATCATTTTCGCAACATTTGCGTGCAAGATAGAACCATGAGATCTGATTCACCCGATGTCCTTACTAATGACCCACAATTGATTATATTCATCTTCTTACGAAGGAAAATACTGCAAGAGAAATATCTGGATTCTAGAACACAGGTGTTTTCTTTTATCAGTATTACCGTCTTTTAAGCTTGAATGATATTACATGATTTCATAGTATTGTTATCGCATACAAAGATCTAGCAAGCTATGGATACCTTAAGATTGGTTTCCATTAGAAAGAATTGGCAAGATTTATATGATTCAGATTAACACTTTGAGGATGGAACGTAATACCACAAATGTATATGTATATGTATGGTATGGTATTGTTGTTGAACGTCCCACTCAAGAATATTTCACTCATATGGAGACGTCACCTTGTGCCGATGAAGGGCTACAAATTTTGCCTATGCTCGGCACTGCTGGGCGTAGAGCAAGGATGGTTCTTTAACGTGCCAATAACTACTGTGACACGGGACCTCGGTTTTTACTGTCTCATCCGTAAGACAAGACGACCAACCGCTGAGTGGCGCTACGCGGCTCGAACCCGGATCGTTCGATTCGCAGTCGAACACGCTAACCAGTTGGCGACGGTGGCCCATGTATGTGTAACAATGTCATATTTTTATCACCATTGTTAATCTGCTTCTCAGTCAATTTAACGTAGAATACATGTGCAGCAGGGTCGATCAATAGCGAATTGGCTTAATGCGAATTCAGTGCTATAAAGAAGAGGAAAAATCCCGAAAAGAATTACTATTTATCAATTTATGTGTTAGTAGTAAATTATTATGCTTAAAACGAAGGATGCATTTAGCGAATAAAAAGTTCATCCCCTTTGACTTCGTTATAGACCAACTCCACTGTATGTTATAAAAAAAGATGATAGTAGAAGATACCAAGGGGAGGGGAATCAAAAATTCAAAAATCGAAAGGCAGACGAAACCATGGTCAAATATAAAAGAGACAATAACACAAACAGCAATCAACACAACAAGACGTGTAAAAAACGAACACGAACCCCACAAAAACAGGGGTGAGTTCAGGTGCTTCGGAAGGGTAAGCAACTCCTGTTCCGTACGCGGCACCTGTCGTATAAGTTACATGTATTTTATAATACAATTAAAAGCATGCACACGTTTACCACTACTGCCTTTTGGCAATATTTAAGTTTTCTCTTCAAATTGTTGATACTGTAGTTGCACCATTGTTAATACTTTATTAAAATGGGAGCACTAGATACCAATGAAGGTTTTCAAAATTTGATCTTTGCTAGACATTTGAAATCTTTAAATAATGAGAGCACGGTGACATGGAATCTCGTTGTTTTGGTTTTTTTTTTTCTGAATGGCGGGTAAAAAAGTAGTGTTTTAAATTATCATCAATAAATATGAAATAGACTGAAAGAATGCATACTTTAAACATTTTGATAATTAATACCTGAATGCAAAATTTTTGCTGGTTTTTACTTTCGCCCATACTTCTTTCTACATTTATTCGCCAGACTGTTTACAGTCCATATGTACTTGGGTCTGTCAGTGTGAAGTAGGATGGTTGCATTGGTTTTTTTTAAACGTCAAACTCCAGAACCTGTCTTTTACAATGTATTTTGAGATGTCGCCATTTGCTGGCTTACCCTTCCGGAGCACCTGGACTCATCCCCGGTATTTTTAGTGGGGTTCGTGCTACACTATTTTTAGTTATAAGTGTATTTGTGTATTTCTGTTTGTAATTTTGTCTCCTTTTTGTTTGGGCCACGATTTTGTCTGTCGTTGACTTATTCTTTTTGTAATGCCCCTTGGTATCCTCTATATCACCCATTTTATATTATGGTCATTGAGCACTGGTGTTCTTTAACATGCCGACACTAACAGTGACACAGGTTCTCAATTTTTACTCATCCGAAGAACGGGGCTGGGCACATTAAAACTTGAGAATTGACTTAAGTCCGTAAATCCAGTTTCCCATCCAATCAAAATTCAGGATTAGCTTGATTTGAGAACATTTTCAGACTTACGTAGATCCATAAGTGTTATGGTGCCCATTCCATGTAAAGTCAGTTAAGTAAATATCCCAGATTCAAACCAACAACCTCACGATCGACAAGCGAACACGCAATCAAAGCATTCCCGACGGCTCTCGGCGGCAAGCAGCAAGGGAATATCATTTGTACACATTATGGCGCAGTGACTCGTATTCAGAAGTCGAGAAAAGAAGATCAAATATATACTGTATTTCATTTTTAAGAAAAGCATCTTGTGATAATATACCTTTTAATCAATCATAATTAATGTAAAGTGCATTTTCTATTTAAAACCAAATGGAAATGAATTTACGACATCAAATGTTCAGTATTTGAATGCAAAGTCGTATAAAATGATTTGTTTGAGAAGATACACACCACAGATATACAAAGGAAGTGCACAAGAACCTGTGTTATGTAAGTATTAAAGTAAGCAACATTCAGGTGTCGAATATTTGCAAGATTTCGTCTAATTGAATGTTGTAGAAAATGAGATTTATAACATGTATATGGTTTTCAAGGTTCATATTAATTAAGATTCTTATTGTTATTGATAAAAGTGGGGCCTCCGTGGCCGAGTGGTTAGCGTGTTCGATTTCGAGCCGAGGG
>JACSZP010001535.1:0-11082 GCA_016161895.1 Pinna nobilis
CCCCGCCGAGCGTAGCGAGCGAAAATTTTTGGAAATTTGTTATTCATTTTCTGACATTTTATGCAAATATAACGAAAAAAAGTATATTTTGAAAATTTTAGGGGGGGGCGCGCGCCGGGTGCGCCCCCCCCCCCTTGTATCCGCCACTGCATTGTATATATCATATGAATGAGATTTGCCAGAGGTGGGGTCCATGACAATTGGATCCCCTCTGTATCCACGCATGAACTGTATAAATAAACTCTTCTCAAGTTGATATTTCTTAAAATGTTTATATAAACCCTGCTCAAATTGGTCTTTCTTCAACTGTACATACAAACCCTGCTAAGTTGATCTTTGTTCAACTGTACATATAAACCCTGCTCAAGTTGATATTTCTTCAACTGTATAAACTCTGCATAAGTTGATATTTCTTAAACTGTATATATAAACCCTGCTCAAATTGATCTTCGTTCAACTGTATAGATAAACTCTTCTCAAGTTGACATTTGTTCAACTGTATACATATAAACCCTGATCAAGTTGATCTTTCTTCAACTGTATAATATAAACCCTGCTCAAGTTTTTTGTGTAGGCCCTATGCGTCAGTACCATTTTTTCTGCAATACATTTCTAAAAATAACTAACAGGTAGATTGGCTTCATATCTCAATTCTTTCATTATATTCTTCTTATTCATTGTATAAATTTGTATCGTAGGAGAGTAAACCTGCACTCAAGCTTCATATTCGTCCAATACATACTGTGACTTAATACCTCTACTTTCTTTTCCTCATCAGATGTCAACAGCCATGCCACAACTTAAGACTTGAACCCTTGACCCTTTGATCATAAGATTAGCATTCTCGTTGAGCCAAGACCGACTCTCCCTTTTAGTAAATTTAAAGTGAAGAATAAGACTTCAATATCACTGAGGTTTATTCACATGCAGAAAAGATAAAAGTATAATACAGCTGTACAGTGTTACGAGTTTATGACAAGAATTCCGTACACTTATCTGAACAATATATTTCCTGTTTCACCCACATAATGAAATCAACAGACTATACTAGGGCCTGAAACTGCACATATGTACTATATCAGGGCCTGAAACAGCACGTATGTACTATATCAAGGCCTGAAACTGCAGGTATGTCCTATGTCAGGGCCTAAAACTGCAGGTATGTGCTATATCAGGGCCTGAAACTGCAGGTATGTGCTCAAAGTTACTCATCCTCTTCCTCAATCAAATAAAGTTAATTACAAAATTAAAAAAAAAATATTTATAAGAATACATATTAACACTTGCTAAAATAACGAAGACTTGAAAACCCAGTGTAAAATAAAAACAATACACAGCAAAAAAATAAGAAAAAAAAAATCACACGGTTTTACAATGATCACAGCTTAGAATAAATATAAACCTGCCTTGAGTGTAAGTTATTTGTCTGCTCACATTTACTGAAGTAGGGATAATAGACTTTATATCACATGGAAGAAACAGTAGCGGAATGTGGTCAATTATCCATCAGACAAATTGGTGTTTAATACGGTATATGCATCTTGCCACAAATGCACTCCTATCAGAGAAATTGTCCCTGGTCAAAAGTAATACTGGTAAACATTGTAATGCCTTGATTCAGGACCTTAAAGCATTAGTAATACTCAACTCTAAATATTTTACTCAACTTCAGCTAATTCTGCTACCTGCTTGGCTAGAAAACTTTGAAATTATTTGTAGGATGAATCAGACCTAAAGTTTCATGGTCTGAAATCTGAAGCTTCGTTGTCTGAATCCAAATGCCTTAGGTTGTGATAAGTCTAAATATATTACTTAACTTAGTCTAATAATGCATTCTGAAGTTTTATCATCTTCGCTAGCCAAGGGTAAACGATCTGCTCCACTCCTCTCCAATGGAACAGAGAGGAGAGGATTGTAAATCCTTGGCTAGCAAAGATACAGTTTTATGGCCTCAGACCAAACTGTCCAAAACAATGCTTAACCCTTTCAACACCATAGACCATAATGGACTGATCCAAGACAATAGGAGAGAGCATACTATTTTGATATTTGGGGTTGAAAGGGTTAAACAAAGAACAAAAACTAAGGTCAAACTTATATCTGTATCTGTAATGAAATAGACTTATGTGTTGTAAATGCATTCTGAGATTTAATTTTCAGTTGAATAGATTTCCAGAATAGTAATTCCTATCATTCATATTGGTTGGTTGCGTTGTTATCAAATTTTCCACTAAAGAATCCTTCACTGATACAGAGGTGTCACTGTATGCCAGTGAAAGACAGTAAATTCGGCCATATGCTCAGCACTTATGGCCCTTGAGCAGGGAGAGTTCTTAAATGTGCTAATAACTGCTGTGAAATGGGACCTCGGTTTTTACTCTCTCATTCCAAGGGCTGGGACAGCCAACCACAGCAAAGCAAAATTGGAAGGAAAAAATGCTAACCACTGAGTCAGAAATGCACTGTTATTATCTATATATCATTATTTTTATTTTTTACCATGATTTACAAACTTGCAGCTATAATGTCATTTCAGTTTGTAGTTTATATCAATTTAATGTCTAGTCTTGTTTTGTACAACTGCCAACTAGTTCATTAACTTTGTGATAACAGATGTTAATCTCATAACCTCTATACAACTTACCAACTTTTTGAGAGTTCCTTGATTGAAAAACTTCATCTTGTTTTAGTGTCTTTTTTTTATTTTGTGGGAGGCAACAAGAACGAAGGGGTGGGTGGGTGTGTAGGGTGTTAATAGCTTACCAAAATACATTGTTTATATTATATTCTTTAGTGCCCCTAATACGAAATATAAGAAAACATGAAGGGGGTCATAAAAGGGTAAGCAACAGTAAACGAAGATCTTAGAAATATATTGACAAGTTACTCATTCTAGGTGCAAGATATACATGTAACCTTGTCCAAACCGACTACTGATCTGTATATGGAAAAAAAAACTATAAGAAAAAAAAAAGAATCAAAATCAATATATATATATATATATACACAAATTGTCACAAATAAATAATAACTGTTTTGCACAAGATATTTCTTGACAAAATATAAAAACTGCTAATGCTGTTATAACAATAATCATATGTAAGCTCAAGGGAAATGTATGCCAAGGTCTGGTATGGACTTGGAAAAGGACATTTCATCGTTTTTTATTAAGACTGATAGTGGAATAACCTTAGGATGCAGCAGTAAATGAAGCAGACAAACAGCTTACTCTGACAAAGTTTATATTGAATACTTGACTGTACTGAGTTATAAAATAAGATCTCTATTACCAGTGCATTGCTGGACATATTGATATAGATGGTCACTGCCAATGTGAAGCAGACTCAAGGTCTAACTACATGTTTCCGACACATAAAACTGACCAATCACAGGATGATTCCAACACATGGAACTGACCAAAATCTGAAGATGTTTCCAACACAAAAACTGTGGCTGTCCTCTGGATTTGGTTGTCATGGCAGGCACTGAATAGAAATCTTATCTTACATCGCAGTGCAGACAGAAATAAGACATAGTTCTTATCATTTGCCTAGATCCATACTTCTGGAATCAAACAAAGAATCTTGTATTTGCAGCGAACACACGATGAACAGTCTTCTTCTGTAAATCACAATTTGGCTACAAATTCAATGTTTGGATCTTTTCCAATATGATAATATCCTTATACCTAATGATAGGCCATCAAAAGTCTTGTACTTAAGCTTTCCATCCTTTCATCTGAGGCGATGCTATCGATCTTAAGTGAAATACAAGAGCTGTTGATAATCTTCCTAGATCAAGCTTCACAATTCACGTGTGAAATAGTCCAAATGTCTCTCTTGATTCTCAGCTCTGAAGCTCAGCCAGTAAATGATGCTGTAAACTCCTCTCCTATATCAGCATCATCAACACTTACATCTAGACATACTTTTCCTTGATCGCATAATAAGGGTAGGTGGCAATAATTGACGCACAACATGTTGATAACATTACAGTACAGGGCATTTCAGTCTTCTCGATAAAAAATTCTGACTTTGAAATACAATTTAACAGAGAAGGAGTGTACAGAAAGAGAGAAAAATAGGGCAGGCAATGATGACCGATGTCTTCTACAGCTAAAGCTTTGTACATTCTAATTGTGGTCGGCGCTATAAACAGGAAGCACAAGGCTAACTCTTACCACTGTGATAAATGAGAGGGGTGTGGTCGAGTGCTCTAAAGAGAGAGCACAAGACAGAGCTTCTACAACTGAGGTCATAATAGATAAAACTAATCAACAACCTATCTGCTTAGTATACAGTCCCTACTGATTGCCCTATATCTGCTTAGTATAGAGTCCCTACTGATTGCCCTAAATTTTCATAAATGAAAACTCTTTGACTAATGGAGGCTACTACTATTGATGATGATGTTGCATTGGGGGTTTTACAACAATTACAACATTGATTCAGTTACACTATGACAGTAGTAAGCTAATAGAGGCAGCACAGGTTTTGATTTATGCTAAGGACTTATCTTAGGCATTGAGGAATTCTTAACAGCCCAAGCTAATCCTGGGCACAGACCACAGCAAACATGCCCCATCTGAAGGATGAGAAAATTCAGCCATGTTACAGCTAGCTCTCTCATTCTCGACAATATGGCTTAAAAGGCAAGTATTTGAGAACAGAGCAATGGGGGCTACACTTCTAGTCATAACAACAAATAATAAATGAACCGGAGATGAAAGTAAATGGTATACAGCTGACATATTTTTTAAACCCTTCAGTAAACCCGATCTAAATCAATTTACAAGAATTTGGAAAGTAATGAAAAATAGGGAAATGAAAGCAAGTAAAAATGTGTGAGCCTCAATTTCAGAAGACTATGGCTAGGTGCATATTTGTACAAAAGAAAACCTATTGCTTAGCACTATGTATACATTGTAAAAGGACATCGGTACACCAAGGCCTACATGATGAAAGATAACAATAAGATAGCACACATATTCCCTATTTCACATATGTATGTTCTAAATCGGAATAAGTAGAACAGAGACATGTACCATCAAGGTCATCTTTGATGTCAAAATAATCAGATGGATGTACATGAAACCATGAACCAACATTTAAACCAATCAGGAGAGAGATACAAATATGATGCAGTTGACAGATGTGAATGTTTAACATGATTTTGTAATAGAGATAATTTTCATATTAAATTCTACATTATTTCTTTGCAAAATAAATTTCTCTGAAAAATTACGTATCTTTATAACAAGCATTTTACTACTGCAGTAAATCTAAATGGTAGAATTAACACGAAAAGAACTCCACCCACCCCCTCATTTCGTTTTATTCTACATATCAGTCAAGATATAAAAACGGAGTCCCAATATTGCATAAACTATGACAATGAAACTAAAATAATTGATAAAACCAACAAAACTTTATGTGGATGACTTTTTGAAGTTAAAATTACAGTTTAAATTTGAAGTAACTAAAGTAATCCATTAATACTCCTGCAAAATTAAGAATTTGTAACAGTTTGAATTATAAATCAAAATTCATATATATAATTCAAGAATATATTAGACGAGGAATTTGAGTTAGAATTTTTTCTTCTAAAATGATACAGATTGGTGAAAATGCTGGTTCACATGAAGAATGATAAAATGCTACAAGTATGATGCAAGCTAATAGCACATTATAAATATTTTTGATACCTCAACTTACTAAACTAATGAAAGTTGTTTTGTTCATAAGCAGTAACTGTAGACTGCTGAAGGTATGTCATAAAATTTCAACACCAAGTTTTAAACAAAAAAGAAGTTCTGATCTGAATACAAAGAAATATCTTTAAAAGATACTTTAGGATGACTGACATACATGTATACCAAAGTTTCCAATTTTTGATTTATGCATGAAAACACCAAAGACTTGGCTATATCACTATAAATTCTTGTCATTACGTTCAATCCAATGAATAGAGAAACGTTGTTGTTAATCACAAAGGCGACTAAAATACTGAATCACCAACATATCTATTGACTTGTGACATTAAGGATAGGGCAGTTTGCATGCAACTATATCGATAATTCATGGAACATTCCTGTAGACAGAAGATATCAATGCTATCCATTCTCTGATGCCACAAAATTAAGGGATACGATGTAGTTAAATATACATAGCTGATTTTACTTAGCGAGCCCTCCCTAAAACGCGTCCCACCCTCCGCGAGATGTGTGAATTTGGAGCTGCGCGACAGTCTTACGGTACTATGACAACTGGTTTAAATTGCATTCTAACCGTATTGTCGACTGCCAACTGCAGAGGCCCCCTCTGAGCTGGCCCTCCCCTACGCGATGCCAACCCCTGTTTGTGTGGACCCAAAAGTGCCTTGGGTAGTGGATATGACCCGACAGCACTTTCCCTATTTCCCCAGTAACCTGTAAAGAAACAAGAAAACAAGATCAAAAAGTTATCATATAAAATATTTCTTATTCAAAACTTTTAATCTATGAAGAAAACAGCTTAGAAGATTAAAGTTCACCATCTTAGCATCATCAATATTTCAATTACACTACAAAATAATTTTCATATCATCAGACAGAATAAACTAACGCTGCTTTTAAAACCTGCATGTTTATCGGCTAATTTTATAAATTCAAATGTATTAAATGTACAAGAAACCATACAGAACTGTATAAGAAAGGCACATTACTAATAAGAGAACCACCATACATGAAATGTAGATATCACTGACCTAGAATCCATCAATACTAAATCTATTTGTCACCAAGTGCAATAGTGAAGAAGCCCTGAAGATTCTATAAGGTCAAACAGAAATATCATCTATTTCATAAGAAGTCAAACAACAAGGTCAAGGTTACAAGGTCAAACATTTCTGTACCATGCTGGTTGTATTGTTGTTTAACCTCCCACTCAAGAACCTTTTACTTATATGAAGACACCACTGTGTGCCAGTGAAGGGAGACAAATTTTGCCAATGCTCGGCACTTATGGCCATAGAGTAGGTAGGAATTTTTAATATGCAAACACCTACTGTGAACATAGGAACTGTTTTCACTTCCTCATTTGAAGGACTGGGTCAGTCAAACGTGGCTAGCATGGATTCCAACCCACAACCTTACGATTAGAAGGCAATATGCTAAACACTAGATCAGAACGACCCCAAGAATATAAGAATGGGTACCTGCAAGGTCTGTTAGGTCACACGTTGTAGTGCATGGCTAGCCGTTCCCTAAGGGGCTGTGGAAACTGATCAGAAAACTTTGTCCAGTTCTCCTCACCCACTTGGTTCTTGAAACCATGTAAAATCTGAAATACACAGCAATGTTAGCATTAGCATTATCTGTAACAACTGTCATCAATTTTACTTGATACAGAAGAATGAAGTTTTCACTTTTCATTTCAGCAAAAATTTACAGGTGTGATGAGTCCTTGGATAAAGGGACAAAGTATGAACAATTACAACAAAAGGAGACCAGACAATGCTAATAAATAAAACTTCATATAGGGTGACATTTGTATGTAACAACATCCTTTGGGACACAAGAATACAGGTCTTTATATAGTTTCATTTGTACACAAATGACACTATTGGAAACTGCAAAAGTGGTCTTTGAGACCAGTTGGTCTTAATATACAGATGGTAGCTATAGCAGATTTTAATGTATATATTACTACTGTACACAGTACAAACTGCAGTACTTACATGTTTTATTCAATGCCATATTTGACAATTTTTCATTCATACTGTGGAGGACAGTTTTTATTGGCAGACAACAGAACCCAAGTACAAATGTACCAGATGAGAGACCACAAGCCTTATGCAAGATGGCTGGAGAATATTTCAGACTAGCAACCAAAGTTCCAGTGAGCTTTGAACCTAGGCCAACTAGAGAGAGACAAAATGGTTTCAAGTGTGATGTCCTAACTGTCCAGCCATGGATACCCTCTCTTATTAGATAGCCATAGTAAATATGGCCTTTTGAGACAGACAGTTTGTCAAAACAGGACAATCTGAATATATCACAAATAGTTTCTTTATACAGTCAACTCCGCAAATAACAAGATCGCATGTAACGAGGTACCGGCTGTAACGAGGAGATTTCTGTTCCCAGTGCACTTTCCATGCATAACATTGTAATTGCGAATAACGAAGATCGGCTATAACGAAGCAAATATCTTGCTCCCTTCAACCTGGTTATATGTGGAGTTGACTGTAAGTGGTTTCCCAAGATGGGTAGTCTCTTGGCATAGACAGAGTCTACTTTCATTGGAAATATTTTCACTACTTACTTTGAAAAACATTTCCTTTAGATCTTGCTTTGGCTGTGACCATGAAGCGACAGCGTCACAGAAGAAAATGAAGTCCTGAACAACACCTCCGGGATTTACACTGATCATGTGACATACACCACGAAATGCAGAGTCTTTTTCTTCGTTATCTCTGATATTACGAAGTGACGTGCACCTAAAAAGGCAAAGTATCATAGCTGATAATGAGGCATGGTTGTCAGCGATATCAAAATAAAATTCCAGTCTTAAGAGATGAATGTATACAGTATGTAATACTATAGAGATACCGAGAACTGTAAAATTGTTCATTGGTGATTAAATACTACACATGATACACAAAGAATATTACTGATGTACAAATTATCACTTGGGACTACTTGATATTGACACATGCATAGTGACACTACATTGACACGTGTTTACTTTAATGTTACAATATTAATTAAAGCTTCTTATGTAATGTCTACCTGCTACCTAGTAAGCTACAGATGGTCGTCATTCTCCACACAGCACACACAAATATCAAAACATTGTTGTCTTTGTTTATTTAATTTTTGCTTTACGTCACGCTCAACAATCTTTCAGTTATATGGTGGCAGACAGTTTTCATCAGTGGAGGAGAGAACCCAGTTACTAATAAAGACCATCGTCCATCCACAAGTAAACTGGCAAACTTTCTCACATAATCAATTTAGGTTCCAGCAGTTCCGCGCTGACTAGAGGTGAGAGACTGAGTAATTCAAAGTGCAATGCTCTAACCATTCGGCCACAAAGGCCTTCCTCGAAATAGTGTTATAGATAATACTGTTCTTATTGTGACATACTTCAGTGATAAAACAAAAGTTAAATTTTAGTATCAAGAAAGAAATTTGAGTACTGTACATAGCATTATTTTTATCCTAATGCATTTGCAAACAGTTTCGCCAAGTTTAAATTCGCTCAGTCTTATCATACTTCTATGCAATGAATTAATCATTTTGAATTTGCCCACTGACATTGAGGGCAAAAATAATATGGGGTGGAAACTTTCCCAGATACAGTAGTACTTTAATTATATCTATTCTGAATACCTTTCATTTAAGTCTTTTCAACTTATGCTTAGTTTGGTCCTAAAAATAGTTCTTTTTGGCATTATCTATCTATGGTATTTGAGGATATTTCCAAATTAAACTAATTTGAAATTTGTATCTGTGAAAACACAATTTTCATTTGTTCCAAGATTTTGAGCCATCATATGGTTCTCAATTTATCTACCTTTAAACGCAAAATTTACCCATCAAAATTTAATCAAAGGACCTTTTCCCCTTTTTCATTTTATTTACAGAATTTGATGCCCTCACTAGTACTACTACAAACTTGGAAATTTGCAATTTGACATTATTTTGTTCATCAACTGACCAATCAGCTTTGTTGGGTATTTGTATAATTTTAATTTTTATGAATATTTAATTTTAATGCCTGAACAAGCTATCAAGTTTTATGACTTCAAATTGGTTTGTTGTATCGTTGTTTTACGTCCCACTCAAGAGCCGTTCAATTACATGGACATGTCACCAATGCTGGTGAAGTGTGACAAATTTGGCCTATGCTCAGTACTTACTGCCACTGCTCAGTACTTACTGCCACTGCTCAGTACTTATGGCCACTGCTAAGTACTTATGGCCACTGCTCAGTACTTATGGCCACTGCTCAGTACTTACTGCCACTGCTCAGTACTTATGGCCACTGCTAAGTACTTATGGCCACTGCTCAGTACTTATGGCCTATGCTCAGTACTTACTGCCACTGCTCAGTACTTACGGCCACTGCTCAGTACTTATGGCCACTGCTAAGTACTCATGGCCACTGCTCAGTACTTATGGCCTATGCTCAGTACTTATGGCCTATGCTCAGTACTTACTGCCACTGCTCAGTACTTATGGCCTATGCTCAGTACTTACTGCCACTGCTCAGTACTTATGGCCACTGCTCAGTACTTACTGCCACTGCTCAGTACTTATGGCCACTGCTCAGTACTTACTGCCATTGAGAAGTGAGGGTTTTTTAACATGCTGACACCAACTGTGACATGGGACCTGTTTTTATTGTCTCATCCAATGGACGGAGAATGCCAACCACCTTGGCACCGATTTGAACCCACAACCTCACAATCAAAAGACAACATGCTAACCACAGAGCCACAGTGGCCCCACAACTACAAATTAAAAAGTTTTCCAGTATAAATGCAGGAGAGAGTTGTTCTAGATTCATTTACAGAGGTATATTTTCTTCGAGATTGAAAAAGTAACATACGCTATGTTGTATTGAGGCTGTCTGGTTGCATTTACAGACAGAATTACATGTATAAGAAATTTTTCTAAGTCCAAAGAGCAAAAACTTTTTGACCACCACCAAATAAGAACTAGACCTGCATGTTCTCGTGGCAGATATACAACACAAGATTGAACCTAACTGAGAAAATGAACAGATACTAAATAATGAAAGAGGCTGTAACACTTTTTCAACACTTAGGGGATAAACTACCAGTGATTTCAGATTTGCGGCAGTATATCGGTGATTATACTGCCGCAAATTGAGTTTTATTGGCGACGCGTTAGCGTCTATTCTAATTCATTTCCATTATACTGCGAGTTTTATGTTATTTTACGTGTTTCTTGACAGTACCCATCAAAATATTACGTCATTACTAGCCACTTCACGATCGACATATTAGTACAACTACGTCAGTGAAATATACAGTGGAACCTCGCTATTAAGACCACCTAAATGACTGGCTAAA
>JACSZP010001541.1:1139-12819 GCA_016161895.1 Pinna nobilis
AAAAGTGGTCGTAGACAGGTGTACGGTTGCCGCAAGGCTGATGTGAACTAGGCTTTAGATATAGCATAAGATATTTCAGTGATACGGGGTAGTTTTGCTCATTACATACAATGCAACCTATTGCACTAGAGAGATGTGAAGATTACTTTTTACATCACATCGATGTCTCCAGAATTAGAATACACCTTAAACATCAGTTCATGAATATTCATTGCTTCAACCAAAGACAATTCCGTTATAAACGGAACGAAAACGGTCGAAGTCAAACATGCAGAAAATACGGGTCAATGTAACCCATAATACTGTATATCCCAGGATATACCGGTATATTTGGGGGGGGTATACACACTAGTTCCACAAATTTTCGGCCCCTTGGCCTTTACCATGTAAATTGACGACACTTTTCATATTAGCTACATAAAATCACAGCCGTAAAACATTTGCAATGAACCTGTTGATGTTGCAGCTGTGGTAGTAGGTAATGCGAAGTGTTGTAAATTCACGAGATCAAGGCCAAGGGGCCGACAATTTGTGGAACCAGAGTGTTTATTGTTGTTTTTTTTTTTTTTTTTTTTTTTTTTTTACATCAGGACACTTCCCTATGGAAGACAGTGAATTTTACTGGATATATCCTTGTAGACTTTACTAACATTTACTAGAGAAACACAAAGGAAAATTACAATAATTCAGGTCTGATCAAAACTTTGAAAATAGGATACTTTTACTGCATTTTTCTCGATGCGGATATCCAAGTCACAAAAAGTAGTTATGGCATTTTTTGTCCACCGTCTCCTTTCAGAGCGTCATCACACGAAGATGTTGCCGATACTAGTGAAAATCTTCAAATATAGGACTATAGCCTTAATTCAAGGCCGATGACCAAGCGAGGAATATTTCAATAAACTGACTTAGAATGTGATATTGGGCCTCGGCAAGAAGTAACCAGGTCATCTACCTGGGAGACTTGGCACCAAGTCATCCGACCGCGTACACACTGCTGACGAGCAACGTCTCAGAAGCAATGCAAATGTCATTATTGTGAATGCATCGTAAATGAAACTAGATGGCATAGTGACACTAGCAGCTTGTACAAATAAAAAAAACACAACTCTACACAAACTTGATATCGGATACATACATTTGTACAATTGTATTCAATACCATCTACTGACTCTGCCTGGAGATACTCAAAATGAATCAAACAGGACACAATGTGCATATATATTATTTATTAATCTCATTGGGGTTATATATCCAGTTTGAAATGAAATATTGTACTCATCAAAATGGTATTCTCATGGCATTATGATTTCATTGTTTACATATCAATTATAATACATTTTAAAATTTCTATCATTACAGAACATTTTTAAGCCTAAAATCAATGTCTACCTTCTAAAATTTGAATATCACCTTCCTATTCAAGTTTTACTGGATGATTAAAACAAGTTTTCATACATGATAAAAATAAACATCAACATGCATTTAGTTTTTAATTATGTAAACAATTCAATATCATATGAATGTCTTCACAATTACTGACAACTTCAAATAATCAGATACTGATCACTAAAGCACGGCATCTCTAGCCAAACCCCGGAGTATCACAGAGTGCAGCCATTTTATTGTTCACAATGTAGATGGTTTGAAGCTATGAACCAGGAGAAGATAACTATGTCCTTTACAAATTCCAGGCGAGCAATTCTAACAATTATAGACCAACTAATGGTTGCTTTTTAAGATGCCTTATGCACAGCAATTCAATTATGTCAGTTCACTAATACCAATCAATATTATGATAAAGCATTACTTTTCTAAATATTTCAGCATATGTAATAATAATAATTCTAAATCAACATTTATCTGTAATCCTAGAATTATTGTTTCTTTTATCTAAAACGAAAATTAACCATGAATTTTTAAGCCAAAGAAAATAAAAATACATAAATAAACCCTGTTCATGTTTACAAAACTAACTCACCAAAAAACCTGATTCAATTGTTAAATACCCTTAAGACCATTAATCCCTGGACATAAGATATACACCCCATCCTCTCCCGTCTCATAAGATTTTAACACTTGGTAATAAAAGTTGTGGCTTTATTGGGTTATTGACCTTGTTCACCAAACTTTAGAAAAAAAAGCTTAATAAACAATTTACGTCAGTAAATGAACTAGGGAGCCTTGACTTGTGATCTTACAAAAGAACTTTCCACGATCACATCAATTCTGGGTTTTTTCATTTGTTAGATAGGTTAAACGACTCGGGGGAAAACGCAGAAAAAACATGCCCCATCAGTACCTATAAATTTTGTCTCTGGTTATACAAGTAGAAATAAACATCTAACAATTCTATAATCAGAGAACAGATTTTGAAGTCATAACCAGAAATGCATAGTTGGAGTCAAGCTACAGAATTATACGTTCTTCTCAGATTGCATAAAAACATGTCCTATTGCTCAATTTTACCATACCACTAGATAATTAACTTAAAACCTCCACAATGTATCTGGGCCTGGAAATGGGAGAAAGCAGGGCCAGTTCAAATAGCGTCAAACCAGATACAACCCTGATATACCCAAGGACACTTTTTTGTCTACACACAACACCTATAATTAGGTACCAGAAAGTAATCCTTACCCTGGCAAATGATGTCTGAAAAAAACCACCTCCTTAAACTTGACTACAGGATATGGCTTCTTTAATTCATTTACCCATAAAAATTTGTTATCTGGAGCCTTAGAATGAACAGCATATATAATCAGCAGAATACGGTCGAGCCTCATTAATCCGGACGCCAATAATTCCGATGCTTCACTTTCAGGATGACATTTCCAGGGAACAATTTTTTTCATATTGCCTTGCACATTATGATATGTGTGTTTCAGTTATCCGGACAATTTGCTTGAGAATGAAGGTGTCAGGATTAATGAGGCTCCATTGTAGTAGCATAAAGCTTCTTACTCTTATCATTTTTTTTTATCATTTCTGTATCCACCTTCCCTTTCTCACTACAATTAAATCAATTTTACAACACTAGTTTTATTTCATCCTTAAGACTGGTAGTCTAAACATGCGAAATGACAAGTAACATTTTTATTACGCGCAATGTAAACTGAATAGTAGGCTAACTTCCTAACCAGACTTTACAACTAACCCCAACCCTATCCCCTTAATACCGAAGTGCCTTTCAGTGAAGATGTCCATGGTGATTGGATCTCTGGCCAACAAAGGTGCTTCTGTTCTAAACAGACCAAGATCAGTCATAAATTTAATCATGTAAAACATACAAAAATGTCATATTCAACTGGTTGTAGTTTTCGTGAGGGTAACAACAAGGATTGCATGACAATTAAAAGCACTTAAGATAACATAAGAGTAATAATATTTCATCAATGTCACAGCCATTTTTATTTTGTTACTATGTAATACTAGCATTCACTGTAAAAATAACTCCATATATATAACTAATCAAAATTCAAATTCAAAGCAGTGGAAGAATATGATTGCACCAACTTAGAAGACAACTTCACAAACTGTGCCAACTTTCCTATGTATATCTAACAATATCCCTTTGTAAGAGGTAAATTTGTATACAAGTTGTTTTTTTTTACATAAAATATGACCCCGCTATATCCTGCAAGATCAGGATCATACACGTTCGATTAAATGACCAAGAATCAACATAATGCAATATTGTACTATTGTAAACATGAATAGTAATTATGCTCTTTCCTTATGACAACCCTACAGTTATATGATATCCATAGACCTTTGATTTGTTCATGCTATTATTCATGCCATTTTATATTGGTACAATAATTCTCATATTCGCAGTACTTCTCAGTTAACAGAAATGATCATTTTGATTTTGTTATACCAGTAATCAGTAATTTGTAGAGTTGAAACATATCAAAACATAGAAATAGCCTTTCACACAAGCATAATAATACATATTGAGGAGATGAAAGAATAGGAAGAAAAGAAGAATAACTATGGTCCCAAACAAAATTATATCTCTATTTTCACAGCCTACAACACATAGGGGTTTTAGAGACATGGGTAACAGAAGGACAGTGGGTCAAAATTCAAACTGAACACAAATTATAAATAACAAAACTAATTATCTTATTTTCATAAATCTGTACAAAGGAAACTTGTGCTGATATGGGGTACTGATGTTGGTTTTCTTAATACAAAAACAAGGAATTCAGATGACACAATTTATCAAGAATCTTTGCCAAAATTACACACCCGACCATGACCTTGGTTCAGTGGACAACAATTGCGTGCAAAATAACACCCCCCCCCCCACTCTTTCAAAGTATCATGAAGTTATGGTCCAGTAGATGGCCAGAGCAGACAAATAGGTAATTTCTACACAACCTCATAACTTTGTTAGTGTATTCTAAATTTACTCTTTTAATTCAAACTGGGATGCCCATGTCTCATTAGATCAGTACACATGTATCTAGGTCTGGAAAAGCTGCTAAAGGTCTTGGTGTGTATTGAATTATAAAAGAGCTTTCAGCTCATCATCTTAAAACAACCCCAAATAGTAATAAAAACTTGAGTACATAAAGGTGCAACACATCTTGCATTCAACAAAAATCAAACAAACAAGTATAAATAAAACACAAATATCTATAAACTGGTAAATACCCCATATTCTGTAGTTCAACAAAGTTGATAAATATATATAATTTCTCTCAGTAATACATTAGATTGTGGTTCTGATTGTGAAAATAATCACACAAAATGCCACAGCACACTTTATGGCAAAATTTACAAGGGAATCACAATGAATGCTGTTAGAGATATATACCTGTTCTGCTTTTATGCTGTTTCAAATAACTACTCTGTACAAAACGGTATCAACCTTACAACGGTAGTACCATTTCATCTTTAGAAATTCAGCAGATGAATTTTTTTTCCATATCACAATTACATTACGCCTCTAGGCCAACTCTTGTAGCATAAAATAAGATACTGATTCAATTCCTAATAATACCATACCATCTTACTTTTACACAATACTGGACTAGAACATAATTTTTCTTTGGTCAACTTTCTTTTTCATACACAATTACATGTTGAACATTATCTCAAAACACCATGGATGATTATTGAAGTAGTTAGAAAGATAGGTATTTCATCTAGAATAGTCAATACAAATAATTTGCCTTCACAACTAGGTATCTCTTGACTGATCAGGATTGCTTTATAGATAAAATTCAAATATTTTCTGTCAGACATACAAATGTTTAGTGTCCGATGGAGGGAAACTTTTAATGGAGTTCTTCCAAATTTTTTCTTCCAAATAAATCAAAACTTAAAGATGGCAAAAGAATATATAAATACACTGGAAAGAAGACAAAAGTTCTTATCTTGGTATACTTTGTTCTCCAACAAAAATCAATGTCTATAACTTTATATGAAACCAAATTTACAGCTTCTTTAGCATCATTTGAACTGACAAGGGAAACAATTTAATGGAAAAAAAACAACACAGCAAGGATAGCACACCAATCAAGACAATCTGAACATTAACCTTTATTGATTATATCTTCATTCTTATGTGTTTTATCATCTCAATTCATAAAAATTGTCCTTTACCCAAAATAAGTCAATTTGTGAAAAGAAATCCAATATTTTGTAGAAAAGTATACTTAGAAAATGGTTGTGTAATAACTGACATAGATAAATAAACAATGAATGGGTGCCTTCTATGTGGTGATAAGGTCCCATGATTGATACCCACTGACATTCAACTCAACTCAAGTCACTTACTGATATTTACCATCAATAATCTTAGAACACCACATGTACAACACTGAAGGCAACCAATACATATCTAGCAGACGCCAATATGATAATTGGTTTTCAAATGATACAAACTTAGCATTTTTTCTCTTTAACATTTTGTAATGCTAGCAAATTTACATTTCAAGAAACCTATAGATCTTGAGTACCCATTATGTATGTACAAAACGATGGTTTTATTTGGGTAAAAAATTAAGCTTTCCTAATATGGAATTCATATCTCCTCAAGTGTATAAACCTGTAGACAGTAATATTGCAGATGAAAATATCTGCTTATTCCTACAGTATTTATCATTATTCATGTACACAAAGCAGAAAAAAAAATCAAGTTCATACAACTTTGTTACCGAGTTCATTTACACTAACTAACTACTTGACTACTTCCGTGGCAAGGTTTTTCTTCCATACATAATGACATGTAATTTCTTCTTTGAAAGACATAATAGATCCAGTCATAAAGCAACATTTCTTCAAAAAAAGGTGTACGAACTAGTTTATATCACAACTTGGGTTTGAGACATTGCATAACTCTTTGGTCCCTGAGGAATCACATCTCATCAGCAATGTAAGGTCTAAACAGGTAGCTGGAAAGGAAAAGAAAACAACAATTGTAAAAGATTTCTGGAAGTAGCTATTACTACAGCATGATAATAACTAGACTTACATGTACACTACTCAATAGGAGTTAAGGTAACAAAACTTGACAGATATGTTCACCACACAGTAGGAATTTAGGTAACAAAACTTGACAGATATGTTCACCACACAGTAGGAATTTAGGTAACAAAACTTGACAGATACGTACACCACTCAATTGACCCATGGCCAAAAGTTTTATACATTGCCCTACGTGTGCTTTTTGACATCAATTAATTGTGACGTCATAATCAAACAAATGTTGGACGGGCCATTTTATTGTGATGTCTTAATAGAAAAGTTTGCCAAAAGGTATCGTGTCAGGGATTTGGTGATAGGTCAATAGGAGTTTAGGTAACAAAACTTGACAGATATGTTCACCACACAGTAGGTGTTTAGGTAACAAAACTTGACAGATATGTTCACCACACAGTAGGAGTTAAGGTAACAAAACTTGACAGATATGTTCACCACACAGTAGATGTTTAGGTAACAAAACTTAACAGATATGTTAACCATACAGTAGGATTTTAGGTAACAAAACTTGACAGATATGCATTCCACTCAATAGGTGTAAAGGTAATTTCAATTCATCGAGTTATTTTTTTCTTCTTAATACAGGGGGGGGGGGTTGTGGTTGTTTTCTCTTCACTTAAGAATATTCTGGCTTAATGGGGGAATCAATTATTCCTTGGTTAGGAAGAACTTACTACCTTATGAGCCATGTTCTAACCAGCTGCTACAAATGATCTTTTTTAGTAAAATCAGTAATAGGAAATCTTTTGGGAGATGATGTATGAAGAGCCAATAAGCATCAAGGAATTTACAACATGCCAACATCAACCAAGACATGGGACGTTGAATTTTACTGTCTCATCCACAGAAAAATAAAAGTAAGCTGTCTATGCAAAGGCACCAACCCTTTAATTGGTTGGTTGAATTGTTTTTCAACCTCCAACTCAAGAATGTTTCACTGACATGTATATGTCACTGTGAGCCAGTGAAGGATGATAAACTTGGCCTTTTCTCAGTACTTGTGGCCTAAAGCAGGTGGAGTTCTTTAAAGTGCACCTACTGTGACACGGGTCCTCAGTTTTACTGGCTCATCTAAAAGATAGGGACATCCAATTACAATGTGGCTTGGAATCAAACTCAGGACCTCAGGGTCAAAAGTCAAACACGCTAACCACTAGGCCACAGCGGCCTCGGACCCTTGACCTCCTGGACCAAAGATGAGCATTTCTAAGAAGCCATGATAGCACTCTGGGATAAATATAAGCAAAAGTGATTAAAAAATTTTTTTTATCTGGAATACATACTGTTTCTATATCAATTTCTTCAGCAATATCTTCTCTGTCATAGTCCAAGCTTGTTATTTCTGGTTTTGGGTTTGCAAAAAATCTAACATCTCGGTCTGAATCCGTTTGTAGTTTGAGTAGTGTTTTCATAAGCTCTTCATAATTTGGACTCTTCTCTGAGCTAAAATAATCTGCAAAACAATAAAGGGGTATAAAATATCGATATTATCCATATGATTTTCATGATTATGCATTCAAAAGTAAAGATGGTATATTGGGTTCTTATGACCAGTTCAATGAGAACTTTTTACATGTTCTGTTTACTCTGCAAGAATTTAGTTCTAGTAAACTTGTTTAGGGTAATGCTTTCCTTCTTACCCACATAAGCAAAATTATTATTCCAGGGTTGTGACTTTTTAAAAACTTTTAACATTTGGATACTTTGCACCATCTTTATAACTTCAAATAACTTGTAAATGAAAAAATTGGAAACATTAAAATGGTGAATGCTTTTAATAGTTATTGATGGAAGCAACCCCACCCCCGTTTCTGGTCCATGTGTGCCAATTTTTCTGTCAAACATCAGAGAGCAATCCAGTTTATTACCAGAAGAAGAAAGACCCTAACGGCTGTTTGATGTGTAGCAGACTCCACACAAGTAAACAAACCAAACAGATAAACACTTACCACTTGGTACCAGGTTTTGTGACACAATTTTAGATAATGTAAGGCGGACATTGGCGACAGGGTCGTGACTCAGGCACAAAAGACTAGGAAGTAACTCTTTAACAAACTGTTCCATAGATAACGCATCCTCTTCTAGAAGTGTCTGTACCAGTTGTACAAATCTGAAACACAAATGGGATAAAGAATATACAATTATCATATTTTTAAAAATCAATTGTGAAATGTGCATCTCATGAAAATATGAGCAGCATCTGAAACTTGTTGCCTTGTAACATTTCTTTATCCCAAGTCCTCAATTTGGAATGAAGATAATTATCACGATCTTGTATTTTATGTATGCACCTTAGACATTGCTCAGTGATTATTTAGTAATTACAAAATATAGAATTATATGACCTTAAACACTCAAACAACTAAACTATTAAGTAAACCAATAAGATTCTGTTTTTATTCTAATCAAAGTGTAAAAGAGGGAAATAGAATCATGGTGATAGAACAGAATGATGAAATATGGCTAACATTATGCTCTTACCATTTCATGACTTGGGTATACATATGTATTTTTGTTACAAAAATATGACAATAATATGAGTATACATAGTAATTTTCTAATTCATAACACTTACATTTGTCTTCCCACCCAGCGGTTTGATTTGGCAAATTTTATCACAAGTTCGTTCATCAAGGACTCTGTCAACTTCTCATTTCCATCATCTGACATCCTCTTCACTATGGCACTTACCTGGAAAAGAAAAATATCTCGTGTAACAAAGAACAACACTGCAGCAACTACATTAATGTCAGCTAACAATCATCAAAAACCTTCTTTTTTTTTAAAACTTCTAATCAATATTAAGCAACAACATGCCTACATATTGGAAAACAACTAGGTATCAAATACTTTTTTTTTTGTCCTACACTCCGCAATATTTCAGTCTTTTGGTGGTGGCCAGTTCTTATTGGAGAGAGCCTGAATACAAATGTTTCCCAGAAGGCATCAACAGTCCTCCACTTGTAGACTGACAAACTTTCTCACATAATTTAAGTTCCATCCAGACTCTAAGCAGAGCTGAGACACTAAATGGATTTAAGCACCATGCTCCAATCATTTGGGGTGCATTCAATGCTAGAACCGCTCAAGCCAATGTGTGTAGTTGACATCATTCAATAATGGGCCTATGTCAGTCAACAAAGGGGCTACACATTGGCTCATAGCAACTATGATATTGAATGCACCCTTGGCCATGGGGGCCCTAGATATCAATGTAAAGATCAAGTTTGGGAACATAAGAAACTGTGCATGATCAATGTGAATCATGCAAAGTAAGAGTAACCGCTTAAGATCAATGTTAACCATAAGGCCTTTTTCCCCATCAATGTTTATCATAAACATACTAAGCTGGAACCAACTATTCAGGTACAACAGACTTTTTTTTAAGGTACATTAAGGATTTCAACTCAAGTGTCCTTAAGTTGCATACCATTTAAGAAATCAACTCAAATGCTGTTAGTTTGGTGGCATACCATCTAACTTAGATATCAACTCAGGTGCCTCTAGGTCGGTGACATACGATCAAACTAAGATATCAACTCGGGTGCTTGGGATGGTGGTACACCATCTTAAGATTTTTTAAAATCAATGGCAAAATTAGCAGATCAACAATACCATACTCTTTGACAAAGCTTCAATTAGCTTACCAATCTAAAAGCAACAATCCTGACTTCAGCTACTTTGTCCTCTGCTAAAAGTAGTCCTAAGGGTAATAAGTACTGGCTTATTTCTTGTGCTGAGTATAGCTCTGATATCAACATCAGCTGTCTGAAATGAACAATACATACAACTTAAAATTTAAATCCTAAATTTGCAAAAATGAATTGTTATAAAGTTTAACTGATAAAAAAATATCTGAAAAGCCTTTGATTTGCATTTCAATGAAAATGCTTAAACAATGAGGAGAAACTTTCCATATTTTTATCTCTAATTATCTTGAAAAAAAAAATTAACTGTGCAGCAAATTCAAAGGGAAAAATATCTGCAACTCTATTGTTGTTTTAAGTCCCATTCAAGAATTTTCTTAACCGGTTGGAGATGTTAAAGAATTAGTGGTGCAACAACATACCGTGGGATGGTATGTAGAAATTTTACATTAGGGCTGTTAATGAGAAAATAGCCCAAAACTTTTTTTTAGTGTTCTGTAAGCCGATGTTTTCACAATCTGAGTTACTCAAACGTTATTTATTTCCAAGTGCTTAAGCATATGGCTCATTTTCTCAAAAAGAAAGTACTGCAACATGATGATGTTTTCATAGCTAAGTTGACATCAATTATGATGGTACAGTGAACTCTCGTTACAACGTCCATGTTCGTTTTTCAAAAATTTGCTGTTGTAACGAATATGCCTTTGTAACGTTTTGCCGTCTGTATCACGGAAAGTAATGTCCCAGAATGTCGTCTACTTGTAGGGTCTACTGTGAAGAACTGTTACTGTTAGACCGTTTGGCAGTAGGTTTTAAACCTGTAGTGATAGCGGTAGATCATCTGCGTGTTCAAAACTCAAATGTCATTCATAATTTGTTAAAAATAAACAAAGATATTTCTTTCTCTTTTAATTTTACTTACGATGTGTATGAAAATGATTTCGGAAATGATCAGTATCAAAATTTTGGGTTGGCCCCGAATATAGATACGTAGTGAAAATCGAGAACAGCAAACCTCTAATTTTTTCTCGTTTATTAGAGGATGTCCTGCTAACCGATGCTTTTCTATTTGTATTTGAAAGTCAGAAATGTAGGATAATCCCCTGATTAAGCAAACAACGGCTTCCTGTACACTTGTCGAGTGCAAGGTGTTAAAGTGATTAATCTGTTACGTAACAATGGTCGAATTGTCTATGGTTTTTCATCAGCTCACAATTTAAATTGCCATTGTATCAAATAAAACATAATGTTAAAATGCACATTTGTTACCGATTATCACTGCCGGTGCCGGAACACGAATGTGTCGTTATATCGAGCATAAATAGCACTGTGCACGTTTGTTCCACATGGATTTTTGCTGGTAACGGAATTTGCCGTTAAAATGAGTGCTGTTGTAACAAGAGTTCACTGTATTTATTGTAGTAATAGCAAGATGTTCATTTCATAGTTTATTACAAAACAATACAGACATGTTTAAACAATTATCTTTTGAGCTTACAATTTTTTCTCAAAAATAGAGTTTTTGGCACATTTTTCAT
>JACSZP010001542.1:0-25345 GCA_016161895.1 Pinna nobilis
AGACCGGATTTTTAAGTCTGCCCGGGAGTTGAACTTATATATATTGAAACCCACGTTATCTTTAGTGTCGATTGTTGATAATGTAATATAGTAAAAACATAGCAACGGTTTCAAGGGACTAGGTTTGGAATTGAGTGTAAAGTGACTAAAAGGATTCCAATAATTACTCTGTATACCAAGTTGGAATATTTGTTACGCATGCTATATGTATATGCTTTTCTTCTGTGTGCGCAACGACCACTGGTTGAATTCGAGACACAGGGGATTTCGACATTGACGATATAATTGTTCCTCAATCTCAGATTGGATCAAAAAGGCTTTAATAGATTTTTTCTCGCAAGACGTTTATACGTTACACTCTTGTACTTCCGCCATGTATTCGGTTCCACTTGATTCTCTGATACCACTCGAGGGATAATTTAACACAAAAACCAGATGTAAATCAGATATATTTAAACAGCGTGAAATTCTTAATCTCTCGTAATTCTTCTATTGAAATCGTTTGATGACCACAAAAAATTCTCAGAGCAAAAAACGGATGTGAGAGAAGGAGGAAACGAGATTTTTGTCGTGCTGTGTGTAAGTTACTTACATTTCAAGCAAAAGGAGCAATAGAGACATCCCAGGAATCTGTTGTTTTGTTTATACATATATCATTTCTGCTATTTCTGAGATGTACGATTTTTTGTCTGGAGAGAATGAAAAGAGTCAGGAGTACTTTAGTACGTGACTCAGACAAAAAGATTAAGTTTGTTAGAAAATATTTTTTGCTTAGAAAATAATGATATATTGTGACTTAAGGGACTGTTTGAAACAGATTGTAGCATTTAGGACGAAAACTACTATCCTAGGAATTATGAAGCTTTATTGGGGCCTTCGTGGCCGAGTGGTTTAGCGTGCTCGACTGCGAATCGAAAGATCCGGGTTCGAGCCGCGTAGTGCCACTCCGCGGTTGGCCGTCCCTGTCTTTCGGATGAGACAATAAAAACCGAGGTCCCGTGTCACAGTAGGTTTTGGCACGTTAGATAACCCTCCCTGTTCTACGGCCAGCAGTGCCGAACATAGGCAAAATTTGTAGCCCTTATCCGGCACACGGTAAAGTCTCCATATGAGTGAAATATTCTTGAGTGGGACGTTAAACAACAATACCATACCGTATGAAGCTTTCTTCTACTGATGTTTCATGCCCACTCGATATCCGGTGGAGTGTTTGAGAAGACAATAAAGTTTTGACCTGTGGTCGATACATAGCTTACAGTGGCACAAGACCTCGTATTTTTTTTTTTTTTGAATTTTCGACCTCTGTTTCAGGAGGGATGACGTGTATTGTAATGTTTATTCATTTGAGTATCGCAAATGGCAGATAGGCAACAGTCCACTGTTGCATAGGCCTTTTACTTGTGGAGCCATCACATGCATACGGTCTCCCTATTTTTTGTCCAAAGCAAGCTGAATGTAGTGAAATATCTTATACAGTGAGTGAAATAGAAGATACCAAGGGACATTCCAAATATAATAAATCAACGACAGACAAAATCGTGGCCAAAACAAAAAGGAGACAAAATTACAAACAGAAATACACAAATACACTTATAACAAAAAATAGTGTAACACGAACCTCACTAAAACCGGGAGTGAGCTCAGGTGCTCCGGAAGGGTTAGCAACTCCCGGCACCCGCCGTGTCACCTAAAATCCTAGAAAATGTCTAATTCAGCTTACTCGTAATCGGAAAGAAAAGGCCGGGATAAGGTATGCGACGAGGGGAACACACACCCCATCAACTGTAAAATTTTTAATCTCTTGCCGTATCAAAATTGGGGAAAAGTCGAATCATTTACCCAACAATGCAGAGAATACCTGTTACCGGTGGCCGCGAGCTTAGGTTTGAACTCTGAACTTCCAAAGACTCGTATAAGACCACTCTACCGCGGGACAACGCCCTACTGTTGTTATGATGAAGTAGCTGTGCGGTATAATGATTAGGTATTTGTACAGGTAACGGGACATTCATTATGCATTCAAATTCATATTTTTCCACAAAATGTTATATTTGCACTAGATACATGCTACTAGAGTGCAGCTCAGATAATATACTTACATACTTAAACATCATTGTATAACAGTCTTATGGTAAACTGTTTGCGTGTGGTTTGGTACTGATCCATATTATAGCAGTCTGATCATTGCCATTACAACCTCCTCTTTTCCTCGCTTTGGAATAAAATAATGATCATTTTCACCTCCAATTATTAAGATTCATTTTGGTTTTCAGACGTTTAAGTAAAAGAGAGTCAATTGCAAAATTAGGTAAGAGACACGAGGAAACTCTTTGACTATAAAGATATATATGCAGATTTTAAGTTCTACCTCACAAAATCTTAGTTCACAAAGACGATAAAAGTAAAACATTCAGATTAAAAAGAAAAAATGGCAATAGCTTCTGTTCTGGATTTGCTTGTTGTTGTTGTGTTGTTGTTAACGCCCCACTCAAGAATAATTCACTCATATGGAGATGTCACCGTGTGCCGGTGAAGGGCGACACATTTTGCCGGTGCTCAGCACTTATGGGCGCAGAGCAGGGAGGTTTCTTTAACGTGCCAACATCTACTGTGACACGGGACCTCGGTATTTGCTGTTTCGTCCGAAAGACAGGGATGGCCAACCGCAGCGTGGATCCAGATGCTTCGATTCGAAGTCGAACACACTATCCACTCGGCCATGGCGGCCCGTTTGAAATGGTAACCACCAGCACCTTGAAAGAAATGTCTTTTTCTTATTAATCACTTTGAAAGCCTACAGCCATCGTCATAACCTTCTTGATCGTAATGGAAATATCGAAGTCAGAGATCATCGAATATATCTTTCCCATGATACTACCGTAAATTGGGATATTTTGGCCATGGTTTAATTTTGGCCAATTTGGCCAACCTTGGAAAATGGCCAAAATTTAACTGTCCAAAATATGTACACGTTAGACAACCTAAAAATCCGGATCCGTTTCAAACATTAATCCGGAAATGTTTCTAGAGTTTACATATACTGTTCCGGTTTATAGATCGTCTGTACCCTAACTTTACAATACAGGTAAATCTGTGTTTGTCTTAGTACCGTGTGTCATTTTCTATTCATGCTGTGAGTACACTTCTGTTACAAAAGAATTGTGTACAGGACGGGTTTGCAGGATAATTGACTATTATACATAATTAATTGTTATTAAACCTTTCCTAAGCGAGTTCACTCACTTCAGAAAAATCTTATCATACCATGGACAATTGTTTGACTGATCAGATGTTTTATTGTTTTACAAGAATATTTTAAATGACAGTAATTTGATGGTAGACCTAAATGGCCAAAATATAACTGGCCAAAAATTTTGAGACCAAAGTGGCCAAATTTTGGCGACACCAAAATATCCCAATTTACGGTATATAACTTGTGGTTTTCGCCAAGTGCTATGTTCGCTCAAATACACTCGTTAACAGTTTCGCCCTGTTGTAAATTCGCCCTGTCGCGCCGTTTTTCCATTCAAAGAATCTACCAGTTCGCCTAGTCTTGGATTCGCTAAGGCGAAAATAAAACGGGGAAGAAAATTCGCCTTTACACAGTAATAATTCCGTCCCAGTATTCTCGTTTATGACTACTGCCGGATATGACGTAGTTGCATTTTATACCCTCTCTTACTTTTGTCTCTTTCCTTTTGGGCAAGATATTATCCGCCATGTATTTTTTTGTGATTTTGAATGCCTCCTAGGCATCTTGAACATCTCCTTGTTCGTATCTGGACCACACCTTCTTTTATGAAGGTAAAATCTGTAGTGCCTGCATTTTCTGACCACAGAAGTGTTCCATGTCTTATTACGTATTCAAAACTGAGTAAAACACTTTTTATTCCATTGAAATTCTTGTATCACTTAGAAATTCACTTTTATGAATCAAAAGTGTAGGATTCGTCCTACGATTCGTCGATAATGTTGACTTCATAATATTACACTAGCTTATTCTCCTGAAATAAATTACCCATGTAAATTATACAGATTTTCTTACATCATTTACATTCAAACAATCTCTTTTAATCAAAATCAAATTAAGAGGACTGTTTTCACGAAAATCTAGTTTCAATCTGTTATTTTTGGCAAAACAATTTACTTTTTTTAAATTATAATAAAGAGAAGATTATTTTCATTAAGTTCTTATTGGTACCAGTGATTTTTCCTGAAAACTCATAAATTATGTACATCAAAATCTCTAAAGTAAGCGTGAGAATTGTAAATTTCAATTTCTCTTGAAAGTGTGTAATTTCAAGTTATTAGTAGTATCTCGCGTTGTCTATCATATATTCCCGAAATCTCAGGAGTAATATACATCGCATATTAACAATTTCTTTTATCTCGGAGAATAACAAATTCTAATAGCAAACTGCCGAGCAAGAGTAGGATTAAGAATTTTCCAATCTGATATTTGCGTGACAAAGTATATAAACTATTGTTTACATCACAAGGATATCGGTGTTCTAACACATTTTGCACGTGCGAAGCGCGGTCTGTTTCTGTAATTCTTGGCGCACGAGCTCAACATGCATTCTGGAGAAACAATATCATAGAAAGCTCGAAAGCTATGGTATATATGGTAGAGGCTTCAAATGTTTCTTATGTTTTCTCGCTTCATTCCACCTGGGCTGATACTGAATGAATAGTCCCTCATTTGTTTGTTTTAAACTCTACAATGATGATTATCACATGAATGACATCAAATTCGGAGATGCGTATGATAAAGAAACCTGCAAATCCTGGATGTTGAATTTAGCATCTCCTCATGCTGCTAACACTGGCACTGTATTGAAACCAGAGTTTTCTTCCCGTAGAAAACACATATATCAACATTTTGTAATGTGTGTGTAAAAATGCAATTTCCGAAGGCGTGCATAAGTTTTTTTTTCAAAATATTTAACACCTGTTCAACATATCAACATACTTCTTGTACTTTTTGTTGAAGATCGCGTGTCCTAAAAATGAATGAACTTTTTCCTATGTATATGTTTGTGCCAATAAAAAGTAAACCGTATCTTATCCGTCATAGTAATAGCCGAATTTTTTTTATGAGTACTCTGTATTCTGTTGCTGTTTTGTTGTGTAATGTCGCACTCAAGAAATTTTTCACTAATCTAGAGATATCATTGAATACGCATGGTAGGCTACACAATTTGTCTTTGCTTGGTGCTTACGGCCGTTGAGCAGTGATTTTTTTTTAAACGCGCCGATATCTAGAATTACACGGTATCTCGGTGTTTATTGTACAAGGGATAGCTACAAACCTCTGTTGACTATTTATAACGACATTCCAATTCAAATAGCAAAGCTGTCCATTCCCTGCCCCCTCCAGGTTTTGTCGATTAGATATGATCGTTTATTTAGAAGGGGGGTTGTCAATGGTCCTTACCCGTGAACATTGGTAACCGAAACTCTCCTCCATTAGACTGGCTTGAAATTTTGCAAAATTACTTTGTTATTTATCACTGAATACTCCATCTTTGATTTTGTACATAGTTGGTATTTGAAGCGTTTCCTTTTGGGCGTTTGACCTCGTACCTTCGCAACGACATGGTAACTAAATTGTCGAGCGAAACCATTTTACCATAACATATACACATAGCTGTTTTTTAATGTTTATAGTAAAAGATGCCTTAACAGGTCACGCTTTGGACAAAAGTTGTGCAATGTGCCTTTTTCCTAACCCGTTAACAACACTGGGTTTAAGTGTTGTTTTATTGGAATAGATTTAATCAATACCTTTTGCTAATGGGATAATATTGGCCCCATGTTCGTTTGTTCTGCTGCTCGAGCCAAAAGTAGATTCATATCCTATATTTTGTCATTCGAGCAAAAACACCATTGTGATTGCCATTTTTTCGTGAATTTAAGATAAAGCTACCTAGTCAAATTTAATCTATAATGTTTAGTTAAGGACGGTTTAATATAAGTATACATACGATATCCATTTCTACAGGAACCTCTCGACCGGATGTTTAAGTCATTACCAATTGACTAAATATTGGTGATATTTGATGTAGAAACTATCTTGAAAAAAAATTGAAATTTGATTTTGTCGTACCATTTAAATCTATACCTAAATCCAGAACTTTTTTTTAGGCTTCGCCTTTTTGTTTAAATGACTGAAGGGACTTAATCCATTTGACTTGACGCAAAGAACCACGTGACTAAACTTTGAATTGTCCGCCCTTTCTGTAGTATCTCAGATGTCGTGCACAAAACCATACAAAGTATTAAAAGTACAAAATACAATAAAATCTTATATTATATTCACTGATGTTTTCATCCTCATTTTGCCCTTTACATTCTAGGCGATACAAAAATAATATCGTAGATATTTCATGTTTCTTTGAAAGATTTGGAATAATATCCATGTATTTGCAACAAGTGTTTGTTTCAAGTAAAAAGGTACCTACTACACTTCTATAGATATGGATAAAATTTTGAGGAGCATTTTACACTTTCAACAAATTAGAACTGATACCTATCGCGTTATAAACTAAATTTTATGTCTGTGAGATAACAGCATAATCTAAAACAAGATACTCAGCCATCATTCAATACTCACCATGGTAAATGTGTCTGTTCCTTCTGATCTGGCCAAAGATTACTCATTCACAAGCGTATTTACAACATACTCAATATCTTGATTTCATATGATTTATCACCTGTTTAAATGTTACATTTTGACATTCAATTATCTGCTTCCTTATCCATTCGAAACTGGATGAGAGATGCCCGACTTTCGTAAACCATTGCTTCTTGTAGGATAGACTGATAGATAAGAACTGCGTCTAATGCCCGAAAAAGAAGGAGAAATACTTGATGAAGAAACAGTAAAAGAATATACTATTATGCCTCTAATGATACAGTTCTGATAAAAAAAAAACTTTGTATAGTGTATTCGTTTGCGCATTGTTATTGCAATCACGGACCTTCACGTATCACGTATCCAGAACGAATACCACAGAAGTTGATTTAATTCATAACTAAAAGTTTATCAATTTAATTTCGAAGGCCAGTAATCTTTCTCGAAGTACAGGTGTAAAATGATTATCTTCCCCGCCACTTGAAATCGACATCACTGAGCACTCAACTAACATATTGTAAAAGGTTGCGTGAAACAGCTCAATAACTTTAAAGCTGAAAAGTCTCATACATTGTCTTCTAATCAAGAGAAGTTCATGACGTAAATTTTCTATTTATCAACACTTGTACAGTCGAGCATGATAAATCTCAACGCTAATAATAATCCAGATTCTTCGCCTTCTGGAGACAATTACCGGGGAGCGGACTTCTTAATTTGCACCGGTCATTTATAGGTGGTTTTTTCACTCCACTGTATCAACCCAGCCGCTTCCCTTTTCCCTCTTGCATCCTAAATGGATTCAAGATAACACTTTTCATTCCGCTATCTTACACCTCTTTCGGAATATAACTTTTTTTATTTTCAGTTACTTCTGCAGCTATCTTTACGAGGTAGATACAATTACAAGATATCTAACTTTTATAGCAACAACACGACGAGAAACCATAAACATGTCTCCTTAAATTGCTGTTGCTGTTAGTGATCGTTTATGATACAGACGTTACTGTGTGGTAAATTTTCTAGTCTTTTAAGATCCGTAATTACGAGACTACCACTCTTTAGTATCAATTGCATGTGACGTTTATTGCTGTTTTATTTCTGAAAAATTACCTTGAGTGAGTGGAGTATTCTTAACAGATTAACTGACTAGATATCTTGGATTTATGTTGCCTAATCACCGCACACATAACGGAATTTCTATCTGACTGTTGTTTGTGTTAAAGAATCTTTCACGTATATAGGGACGATGCCGTATGACTGTGAAATTCGACATGTTTTGCCTAAACTCGGTGATTCTGGTCATTAGAACATGGAGGGCTACGTTCTTTAACGTGCCCACACCTACTTCTTGCATGGAATCTCGGTTTAAATTGTCTTATCCGAAAGACAAAGACAGTCAAATGATAGTCTATATTGATTTGAACCCAAGGCCTAGTGATTAGAAGGCGAACATGTTAACCATTGAGCCACGGTGGATCCGTAATGTTGGGTATAAGTGTATAAAATGTCATGTACAAGTACGTGTATGTTCAACTTACTATGCCGCGAAGGATTTAGCACTAAGTAAACAGTGAAAGCCATTGGTAGAATTAGGAATCTTGTCAAACCGTACCGACGTATAGACCACAAACAACAGTATTTTTCAATAGGTAATCCCTTTTGATAGATTTGAAGAGTCCCACCTGGCGAACAGTTCCTAAAATAGGAAAGTATCGGATTTTGAAAGAAAATTGCAATCCTGTTTCACGCAAAACTACTTACGAATATTTTCATTCTTTCAGTCAAGTTAATCAGAATGAATTTGTCATAGATAGGCTGTGGCAAATACGCGTTTGGATCTGAGGACTGCTAGGCTGTGTTTAGGTAGTCACATGACAGGCCCAACGCCTGGGGGATACTGAAGAAAACAATGGGTGTTGACACGATACCATCAATGCATTGCATGCTTTATTTACCATAGAATAACATGCATCCGGTATATTTACAGGAGTAAATAATTAGATTTATTTTGAAGGTAATAAAAAGAAACAATCAAGCAGACAAGCAATAATAAATATGAAAATAAATTAATTAATAAATAAAGCAAAAAAAGAGGAAAAATTAAAACAAAGCAAATTAATCACAACAACAACAAAATGGTGGCCAAAACAAAATGTAAATGATAAGTCCAACATGGAAAGCTAGATGAACTCTTACGAACGAAAAAGAGAAGTAACACGCACGTTGTGTTTGGAACTCTATATCTTAATGAATTCGAGAGATACGTTGACCAATTTTATGCCTTAGTATATTGGCCCTGCTTTTGGAGTAGTATCCTAGTTACCTCTTTTTAATAAAATCTGTTAACCTATAGATATACTGCAATAGAATTTCCGTATTCATTGTGATATGAATATAACCCAATGTCCTCCAGAGGGAAGTTTCCTTGTAGAATAAATAACACAACACTCTGTTCCACAAATTTTCGGCCCCTTGGCCTTTATCAAGTGGTCGACGACAGTGATATTAGCTTTTACATAATGTGCTTATTTTTACATCGATACATATACCATGAAGAGTTTCAATGGTTTTTCTAAAATCACTGTCGTCGACCACTTGCTAAAGGCCAAGTTGCCGAAAATTTGTGGAACAGAGTGTTGTGTTATTCATTGTGATATGTTTTCAGCTATTTAATAGATTATTGACGTTAAAACTCATTGATAAAAATTAAAGGTTATTTAGGGATAAGAATAAACGTTTCGATGTCAAACTATAGATTCCAGGTCGTAATAGATGCGCGTAACCAAGAATCGTTCTAGGAATGTCATAGTTATAGTACTACTTATCTGAATCATGTCTGCACTGAAGAGAAAAGTTATAAAACAAAATGAGTGTTTTTTTTAAATTATAACAATAAATGCAGTGTAAATATTACAACATAGGTCCGAATAATACAAGCAAATTATGAAAAATCAATTATTAATGATAATGCGTATTAAAGTTTAATCAAGTTTAAATTTGATATTGATAAATGAATAAATAAGTGAATAAACAAATAAAGAAATAAATGAAAAAAATAATGATAATAATAAAAATGATAAGTATATAATAACAACAATAATAATGATGATGATGACGATAAGTAAGAACAATAACAAGAAGAAGAAGAAGAACAACAACAATAATAATAATAATAATAATAATAATAATAATAATAATTTTAATTATAATAATAATAATAAAAATAAAAATAATAATAATAATAATAAAAATAATACTAATAATAACAATAATAATAATAATACTTATTATGATGATAATTATAATTATTATAATGATATTAATATTATTAAAAATAATAACTATAATAATGATATTAACAATAAAAACCATAATTACTATAATGATTATAGAATTAATAGTAGTATTAAACGACAGTGAAATGTTTGTTCAGATTATATTTTGAGAGAAATGAATTTTACCTTCTATATTCTGGTAAATTGTGTATTTTTAGTCATAATAATGACAATCAAATATCCGATGTTATCATCATTATTCTGTCTATATTTTCATTACAATTATTTAACATATTTTTATAGGATTTCTTTCTGGAGTTAATGTTTCAATAGTCAGCAATAAACTTTCTGAGGTCATAGTAAAACATGGTATTCCACAATTCGCTAAAAAGATGGGGCAGAAACAGAATTTTGATACATGGAAAGTGATTTCGGCAAAAAGTGTTACGTTTTTGCCCTACCTTGAACGAAACCTAACAATGAATACTCTTAGCCTCAAATTTTGTAAACTATGCTTTCAGATAAAAGATAACCTTTGTACACTTAGGTCTACAGCTTAAAAACTTCACGACCCAACTAAACCTTGATTCGTATGGAATTGCAATTGTTTTCCACATTGAGCCCGATATGATTTCTAAACTTGTCGTGTTTGTAGGGACCTGAAGTTTCAAACCTCCCTTGGTACCTCTGCAATTGTATTTTACGGAATTATGTTTTGCATGAACTTACAACTTTCGATTTAAAAACTTATCCGCGTTTTTTTTTATATATTTTTTTAAAATTGTGTATTACTTGAAAAATAATCATTCGATTTATTTGATTATACTATATTCCTTAGAATCGCTTGTTGCTCTTACATTTTCAGCAATAATCAAGATTCTTGATATTCACACCAGTTGCACAAGAATCTCTAGATCGCTTTTCTACAAGACACAATTAACTCCAGATTCTTAAGAACCACTTTAAAAAATTAAAAAATTCAGAAGAGAAAAGAGATTCATTTATCTCAATTAAAAGGTTATCTTTATCACATAGGGAACTCCCTATTTTACGTTTGGCCAATATACAATGTATATATTCCATGGGAAAAGGTACATAAGTCTAAATCGGTTCATTACAATTTTGGCTCGTACTTAAGCATTCATTGTGAAAATGGTTTTAGAAAAAGGAAAATAAAGTCAACACAATGACTGTTTTAAGACTTCTTTATTTTTTATCATTCTCCTCAAGAAATGATATATTTTAATCAATTCCAGTGTAGAATTTTAGGATTTTATTTGTGAAGCCAAGAAAAAATAAATATCGAAATATGATGGTAATAGAGATTACATAACAAGTTTGGATTGATTATCATGTTTATCCAGCTCGAGTCAGTTAATTTTCAAATTTTCAACGCGCGAGCTTTAGCGAGCGTTTTGAGACTTTGAAAATTTACTAACGAGAGTAGGATAAACATGATAATCAATCCAAATGAGTTGTATAATTTGTTTCTACCATAACATAAGATTATTTTGCAAATAAAAGTATTCAAAACGTCAAAATGAATTTTCCTTCAATTTCAGTCATAATGTAAGACCACTCAATGCATTGTGAAGTAAAGTATAATGACGTCAATTGAAGGCGTCATAATTGAATTTCCTGGCGTATCAGCCAATCAAAACGCTCGGAAGACGTTAATCACGTGTGGTTAATCGATATATTTAATCAACTGAAGTCTCGATAATACAGCCGTTTTATAATGGTTAAACTACGCGTGTTATGGTAGAATAAAAATTAACTGCCATTATTTTCCCGCCGTATAATAATTCCTTAATTTTCCAGCATGTCCTATACTATGCAATATGTGTACTTCTATGAATTTTGATATCGCAGAAAAGTAACTATACACATGACAACCATGCAGTTGACGTGGAACCTGAATGAACATCTAGGACCTTTGTACGCTTGTATGATGAAATCGGTATTTTGTAACAATCTTTATACCCTGTATCTGGCGATAATTAATTAATGAAAACTAAGATTGAGAACAAATTAAAGAAATTGGAAAAAAAAATAATACAACCCCCACACAGAAAATAAATCAAAAGAAATGTATTTAGGCGCAATAGTCATTATTTCATGTTATATATTTATATTTCTATTTATTTATTTTTTTTAATGATTTATTTCGGGATTTTCCGAAAAGAAAGAATTCGCGAAAGTAAATTGACGGGACGATTTATTGATAATCTGGTTAATTCTGTTCAAATTTTAAAATTGTTTTCATCAAAGCTTATTATAATCAACATTTATAAGAAACCGCAAATAAAACTGTATATACTGTATATATCTTACACGTCATTCGCGAAATTTTCAATGTTTAGTCATGTCGACACTATATAAAAGACCATTATAGCAAGAATAGTAATCATCGTACACTCATCAGAATTGTTACAAGTGATGAATCGTGATATTATACAGACAACCATTGTGACAGCTAATGCATGTAAACAGATACATGTTCTATCTCCCAAGGTACCTGCTGTCATTCTATTTTCGTTTATTGCGACTACCCTTTTGCTTTTATATCGATCGCCTCTCATTACTACATACGAACTTGTGAAACGGTCAAAGAAAGTGAGAAAAATATCCTTTTCCATTATCATTTTGAGAAATACTTCTGACAGTGATGACTTAGAGACTTAGTTTCAAATATCACTTAAATAGCAAATGGTGTCCACAGACTCTAGGAGATGTGCATCAACCGACCTGTTTCCACGTCCCTAATTATAGTATTTTGAAAAACAAAGACGGTCCGACACTATTATTAACAGGCAAACAGTAAAATCAATACACCCAATACAGTATTAAACTCTGTTCATTTGTCTGACAACACTGTCATCTGGTTAACAAGATTTATGTGTCTGTGATGTTGACACGAATTTATTCAAATGTCATATCTGAATTAATGTGAAAGATGCTATTTAGTACTTTCGATTGTTTTGTATCATTTCAGTCCTTATTTAGGCATGATAGCGGTGTGGAGCCGTCTACATAATGTTTGACTGGAAAAAGGATCAGACCTAATCAGGATAGGAAGTTTAAGGTTTCGATCTAGTCTTCTAAATTACTAGAACATTTTATAATTTCAATCTGTCTTATGTGGCCTAAATGTATGGTTCCTAAAATTTTTTATAGGGTTTTCCTATATAAATCACCCGAAATAAGAGACTACCTGTCATCTGTGACCCCTTTTTACTCCTTCCTTTGGACTGTCTCTTTAAGCAGGTTACACTGTATATAATCATACTGTCATACTGTAAGGCAACCTCATATTCATTCACTGTAAGGCAACCTTATATTCATTCTATGTTATATATTTCCTATCATTTAGACAAGACAAGTTCACCCCTCAAAGATTGGCTCGGGCCTTCTATATCTCGCACTGCGTCGGGTAATATTCTAAGCATTCGAGAGAGTTCCTTCAGCTTCATACCAGTAATTAATTGTTTATATGTTGATTTTTAAACTACATTCAAATCAAGCAATTGTTATTTCCAATATTTTGCTTTTTTACAATCTTTTGAATAAAAATTGTGTATTTCGTTCATTGTAATTGAAACGCGTACGAGGGGACAGCCATTGACATTGGAAAACAACACAACCGCTTAAGTTTTCTGACCTAGATTTAATAATTGTACATTCATTTTTAAATTTGAATTTCAAAACTGAAGAACTTGCCTCTAAGACTCTATTGAACTGTTGGCCGATTTTCTTTGATGACCCATGTCCTTTTTCCTATCCAATTTAAATGAAACGCCTTTCATTCGGGCATCTTCATGCACGATGAAACTAAAACGGCAATGCTATTTATGTAATGTGTACACTAAATTCGACTGCTGAACAGTATTCAAAAATAAATTAAGAAACCTTTTACAGACACCACTTGGTAGACGAATCTGAGGGCTCTATTTTCATAGAAAGCCATACCTACTGTAAATCCGGTTTTATTCGCGAGGGTTTTATTTTCGCGTAATTACGCGAGAGCACTTACTCGCGAAAATAAAAGTATCACTTAATATACAAACCTTAAATAAAATGCTCAATACAACATAACCTTAGAATACTTAACAAGCAACCACGCGAAAATATAGTGTCGCGAATAATTGGATGGCTACCGATTCGCCAAAATAAAGTTCCGCGAAAATATCTGGAATTACAGGACTTGATGTGTAATGGAAGCAACAGGAGAAATTTGTTATTAAAGTTTGCTTTTTAATTATACTAAATACCTGGCTATCATCGATTTATCACTGAATTTCTTTTTTATTGTAGATTTATTTATTACCGAAGTGGACAAACTGGAAGTAACCTTTGACACAAGTTACCTTCTCTGATGGTCATTGTAAGTTATTTTTCATTTTGGAGTCTATGTAACCTGTTTTGAGAAAGTGCCGCTTGGTTACTTGTTCGACGTTCCATTCAGGACTGATTCACATATATGTAAGGGATAGTTACTCCTCCTAGGCACCTGGTCCCAACTTTGGCGTATCTAGGGGTCCGTGTTTGCCCAACTCCTTATTTTGCAAATTTTTTTAGGGATTATGAGATCGATCACTGAACGTTGCTTTTACCTTTTTATATATGGAATCGTCCCTATGTGACGGTGAACCTCAACTAATTTTGCCTATACTCCGAGCTAAAGGCCATAGAGGAGGAATTGTTCTTTAACGTGCCGATATCTACTTTTACTCTGGGTCTCTGCTTTCAACTGTCGTATCGGAAAGACAGGGACAACCAACCGCGGCGTAGTTTGGACCTCACGATCATAGGTCGAAAATGACCACTAGGCCACGGCGACCCCTAATGATAGCACATAGTCTTCAGATTATTTGTATATGATACATATCATTAGAGGTATACATCTAGGTCATATTATGTAGTCAATGTTTAAGGAATAATGTCATTGAGAAAAGTTGGACTGTATGATCATTCCAATATGAATTATTCAAATTTATCAAATTCAAAGTGAACGAGATATGAAAGTTTAGTTTTCTGGATAGATATGCCCTCTTATATTATATATATGTATGTTGCGGTTGTTGTTAGTCTCTACAGATCCTATGGCCTATTTGTTAGAATAGTAGCTTCCTGGAAGGCCATTAAAATCCAGGCCGCTACAAGACTATGTTGTAAGGACTGGACGCAAGTCTTTCTTCGCCAAGCTCCTTGGCGTTTTGTTGCAAAAAGTTTTTTTTTATATAGAACAAAATATGAAATCGATGTTTCTCTTCCTGACACGATGAAGACCCAATAAACCGTCAGAGGCTCTAAGTGCTTGAATTTGTGTAGAATTTGTAACGTTAACGTTATGTATAACAGTTTATATACTATTGAGACAGAAAGAGTCACACGGGGCGTTAATCATATATTTAAATCTCTGAAGACTTTTTTTCGACCCTGACTTAATTACCTTACTATTGTTCTTTCGATTCACAAGCAGACTCTTTATTTTTTTTTTTTTTTTGGTTTTATTTAATGATTGGTCATTCTGTTTCTCAAAATAGTCAACATCTCACCAAAACATTCGAATTCGCCCATTTATAACCCATATTTCAGGTAAAATTTTGGAATAGTTATAAATTGTTCGTGAAAGCTTGATATAAAAATTCCCCGACTGCCTCTATTAACGTCAGTGTCACCACTGTTATTATATGTGCTTAAGAAATATTAAAGTCAAGCTTAGCATCACATCAGTGGGTACACGTGTCAGCTAATACATGAGTTATGATATGACACGCGGTTGACGATTCTTACAGAAATAATGACAAGCGAAACCAAGAAATTCGCCGTTTATGGAACACGTTGTTTATGGAGTTACATTCTTCTTTCCGTGCCTTTTCTACTCGACATTTCAAAATAGATGCAATAAATACAGATTTCTGAATAATTAGCTTATTTGGATGATTTTATATGATAAATCATAATAAGATATTCGTGGTCATCTGTACTTTTATATGAATTCTTTGCTTTTGTCCTATCTTAGACTTCGTTGTTGTACTAAGTGGGTTTGTAGTACCGTGGAGCCAAGCTTGAAGAACACTGTATAATTATATTTTACCTCATCATGTTTTTTTAAATCATTTAAAGCTTCGGACAAAACTCCTTTTCATTTTCATCAAGTAACACATTAAACAACACTATTTTATGCTTTATATATATACATATATATGTATTACTTATACGTATCATATATGATACCTTGATCATCTTTGCACATCTGTAATACCAAAATCAGCGGATCAGTTTAGGAACGTGAATACATTTACAGTCGAACCTGTTTTAAGAGACCATCCATGGGAAGGAGCAAAGCGGTTCACATATGACAGGTGGTCTCTTAATTCAGGTGATTCATGTAGGAGAAAACCATTTTGGGAACCACACATTTAGGTCACATCAGACAGGTTTTCCTTTAATTCACTGGGTTGCTATGGCAGGTTAGACTGTATATCATAACAAAGAGTAAAATATCTCGTCCTGTCAACGTCATTATACGTTAGGAGCAAATATCTGAAATTAGCAGGTGTTTTTTTCGAGTTCAGTCTTTGTGATTAGTTTTTCTGCAAGTGGGTTACTCGAGTTATATCTTTATCAGCAGTGGTTATATTTGCGTATTCTTGCCTACTCATATATTATATTATATTAATGATATGAAAATATAGCCTAGTTGGTATTGGTTTCTAAAAACAATCATTTATAAGTCTGTATATTACAATGATGTTCAATTAACAGAGATAACCTGCAGGTTAATATGCATTTAGATTTCCCTGCGTTCAGTAAAGGAAAGCTCTGTTGAAAATGCAATATGTTATATTTTTTCCTGCTCTCTTTAAAGAACAAAAATGTAAAGCTCCAAATATTTTCCTAAAACATAAGAGGTTCAAATCTTTGTAAAAGAAAATTTGTCAATTTTCCTTTGTGAAAATTCTGCTTTATGTTATAAATACCAGTTTGTCAATGGATGCAATACATATACATTTGGAACAGTCATGCTTCCTTAGTAGCTTCATTTTCGTCTAAAACAAGACATTCACACCAAATAATACTTGAAATGTAAACGGCAAAACATAACAATAAAGTTTGGTCTCATAAACAGGTTTGGTTATGTGATTACATATTTGCTATTTAATATTATTCCGTCAAAAATATGACAAGAATTCAAATCATTGTAATTTTATTTGCATGGAATTTTAAATAAAGACTTAAATTGGACCAAATACTGATAAACCATTTTTCACTGAGTAACGTCTAGATGCTCTTGATATTGTATCAGGAATTTTCTTAAATAATTCAGAAAACCTCTGTAAAATTCAGCTTGAAAATTCAGTTTGTAATTAGTTGCAATGTAAGTGATTTGAATTATCTCGCTTTGTGCACTAAAATCTCTAATGAACACAACTGTACAGTTAGAAAAAAAAATACTTAAAGTACGCATGGTCCAGATAACAAAACCACAGACAGGTGTATTCATGCATTTCAACCGAACAACATGCGGTCCTTGCTTGCGAATCCGAATTAAATCGATTTGTATAGCACGGCATCAGAGCGCATAAACATTTAACAATTAGTCATAATGGGAACAAAGTTATTTTAAAATCAATGTGTTATTCGTAAATATGTCACATGTATTAATCAACCAAGCAAAAAAAAAATAGCATTGAGGAACTGATGTGTTGATCGAAAAAGTATAACTAATATTGTATTGCTGTTTAACGTCCCACTCAAGAATCTTTCGCTTCTTTGGACACGTCACCGTGTGCCAACACGAAGGGCAACAAAATGTGCCTCTGCTTGGCACTATTTACCGTAGGGTAAGGAGAGTTCTTTAGTGTGCCGACACCTATTGTGACTCGAGTTTAATTGTCAGGAACAGCCAACCGTAGCGTGGCTCGGATTCGAACACCATACCTCCTGATCAGAAGACGGGAAGCAGGTACCTTACTATACGTGTCAATAATCTACGATTTGTTTAATGTTGTGTAGCAGTGACTAGCATTTAAACCACTTGTCGTTCAGAAGCTCCATTTTCTAGACATTTTGGAGAAGCAGAACATCCAAAGAAGTAAGAAATTTGTTTAAAAATCAAGAAATATGAAATAGGAATTTGGAGGTACATGTACGATATATGCATATTCCTGTATTTCGAACATATTTAAAAAAGGCCAACGAAGATCTATGTGGCAGCATAAATTCCCAGAAACAATTACCTAATGTGGACAAGGGTGCAGTTTAACTCATGCTGAGTCCAAAACCTAATGTTAAGATCTCCAAGATTTCACCCCTGCGCGTTTTCAACAAAGGCCCTGACTTATGTTTAGACATATTTCAGAGAAATATCTTTCCTACAGTATACTTCTACAATGTTTATTTTTTAACACAATTCCAAACTTTTGGAAGGCCCAATGTGTCGATGCACCGCTTGACTCGTGTCCTTTAGTTCATTTCCTTCACTGTTTTGCCCGCTACTGTTGGGGCATCAATCATCCTAGAGTGTCATTATGTTGCATACGAGTGACACAGATTGCCAAAAATCACAAGAGTTTCGCACTGAATTTTCGTTGATAATTGCAATTTCATTTGCCCTGCTCTGCTGTCCTGAATTGCATTTTAACATATCTTTTCTTAAAAATGTCAGTGCTGGCCCCAAATAACCTCCACGGCTTCAATTCGATATCCTTTTTTCATATAACTCTGATAAACCGTATTGGATTTTAAATAAACCCCTCGACATATCCAGCACAACGGTCTCGAGAGATAAAAACACGTGTCTGAACATAATAAACGAAATCAAGCGTCTTTGTGAAGCAGACGGACGGACTGTAGACTTATCTCTCTTCTACAATTGTCTCGCGAGAATGAGAATTGAATTGGGAGGAGAAATTTACATTTTACAAAAAACAACAAGTGTAACATACGATCCCTACTTATTGTTAAATGCTATGGTGGCTGAATGAATCTAGACGAGAAGGGTCAAATCAATGTCGGATAAATCATAATCTTTGTTAAAACTGTCTTTTGTAAATTGTTCTTATTGTGAAGCCCTTCAGAGTGGCACTTAAAAAAGTTTCCGGGGGTTGGCTCCTTTCAGAATTCGTCTGAATAGAAAGAATGGATCAATATCACGAATTCACACTAGAACATTGCCCACGTATAAAGTGAACCGATTGTGTAGAATGTTTGTTTCTGTGAATGTATGTATGTATGTATGTATGTATGTATGTATGTATGTATGTATGTCAGACATATATTTAGATACATATATGTAGGAACATATGTATGTTTATATAAAAGTTGATTTGTAAGAGTAAATATTTGTCTGTTTTCCTGTCTATGTTTAGATATGTATAAGCAGAAGAATTGATTGATGTTGCCACAATTGGAAACTTGCAATTGCAAAAAGCAAATGAGGTATTGAATATCCAAAATGATAGCAGATCGAATAGGGCTGACTTTTGGAGGGTCGCGATATAGTCATGACTGTATTACATTGTATCACTTGTTTTTAATGTCCATCATGTGAGCTTGTCCGAGGTCGAGTACAGCAATATGTATAGGAATATTTAGATTTTACTGTTGTTCCGAGGTCCTAAGACAAAATATTTAACGGATATTGTTCCGTTTTGCCGTCCCTATGGATGAAATATATAATTTTCACCCGTCATTGAATAGATATCAAATTTCATTATGTGAAATGTTTGTAATCAATTTACACTGGAACACACTTATATTGAACCTTGGTACAGTGAAATCCGGTTAATTTGAACTGATTTTCATTCTCCCCACACTTGGCCATTGTGAAAGACAATGTTTACCCGTGAATAGATTACTCTGTCTTTCCTTAGGGAAAGACAGCTCGAACACACTACGACGTCACATATAAGAATTCAATGGCTGATTGTTTTACCAGGTTCCGTGTGTACATACATTCTAGTCGTGGAAGGTTGGAAGAAAAAGAATCAAGCATGGATGTGTTGAGTGGAAAGGAAATATAAACCCTCGTGGTAAGAATCTGAAAGTCCAATCCTCGGGAAACCGACGGATTTGACAAACACATTCTTACCACTTTGGTTGAGGTCTCCCTGGCCACTCATCACACCCACCATGTTAGATTCTATTATTCTCGACTAATAATAACTATTTTGACCCATACATTCGGAACCGCAATGTATTCTAAAATCAATTCCTATTCTGTTTCAATATATCTTGGTACCACTGTATATCTTTCAGTTAGTCGTTTTTAGTTTTTACTGTCGTTTAAACGTAGAATGTTTATTGCATATTACAATGTCTTTATAGAGAAAAAAATAATTTGACTGTAATGAAATAGTTCTTGACAAAAGTAAAATAAAGATATATCAAAGAAAAAAAGGTCTTTACGAGAAACTGAACGTGTGCCTATTTTACTTAATACTTTTCAAGTTGTTCTTACAATTATCGACTTTTTTAAACAAAATGCGAGCCTTGTTTGCTTGTTTTATTTTTTAAAGTTACAAAAATAGCCGTCATTAACACAGCAATGACCGAGTGACGGTGTCCTACGTTCGGAAATACAGGGCACTACGTTGCCATTACCTATATGATAAAAAAGAGCTCGAAAACTCTCAAAAGGTTGTGAAACTGATGATCCACAGAATAAGTGTTTCTGTCTTATAGACTTAGTGTCAGACTTCTAAGCAAAGTACGAAGACTATATTTCATTCTACTTTAGTTAAGAATATTAACGTAGGTTGCCATACCTACACTTTGCAAATGAAGAAGACATCCATTAACAAGAGAATAAAGAATTATTGTGATTTAAGAAATATTTGGAAAATGTATTTACCTCTTCATTATGTACTTTAGAAGATATTTCAGTATAGATTGCTTAGAAGAAATACAAGTCTCCAAGGCTTGGAAAAGTTATTTGACTTCAAGGAAAAACGAAACAAAAAAGATTAACAACTCCAAATGCGTTCCTTCGATACTCAACACTTTGAATGCGTTCAAAACAATTTCTAAATAGCCAGCATTATTTTTGTACTACCTAGATAAAATGATAACTGTTTTTTTCTGTTCGTGTGAGGAACAGTCAACACTTTGCATCTATGACTCTTAAAATTAACTACTTTTGCTTTGAAGAAAAGTGTATTACTATGCTGAGGAATAATCATCTTCAAATTTAGTTTTATATTTGAACATATTAATAAATCGGTCCTTAGGTTTATTTAAATTGCTACGTTGTCGCAAATTCTGTATGTAGTATAGTTACTTCCCTATTAATTTTCAATATTTAACATTTCAAATAAAATATAAATTATAGATCCCATTACACCTATAGTAAGTTTATGTCTCATAAGTATTATACTGTGACAAATATACTTACGGTTTAATTATTTTGCAGACACATAGTATGTTCACAAAGGATCAAGAAAAAGTTAGTAAAGTTAGTCTAGAGAGAGACAGAAAACAAACATGATTTGGAATGACTTTTTATACATTTTTCCATCACAATCATGATGTATATATAAGTTCTTCTATTGAAATATTGAACCTTAGTTGAGAGGGAAATAAAGCTTAAACAATTCATAGACGTTTCCTGAATTTATTGCTGCCTTTGTATTCTAACTCAGATAAATATTTTGTTTCATGTTGTACTGCACATTTCATTCAAATGAGCGACAACCAAAAGTTAGTAGTTTTGAGCAAAAAACACTCAGCATTTGAATGTGTCATCGTCAATTTTACACTAGTGTTGACTAAATTTTTCACAAGCATTCCTTTTTTTAATAAAGAGGATATTAAGGATACCAAGAATTAATACATGATAAATAAGGGGTGATATACTTTTCAATATCTCTTTAGCTTTGATTGTCAGCATAAACACATTCCTTTAATTTTAGTTGATTGTTAATGTTTTTTTTTATTATTCTTTTGTTCAATTAATATTTACAAAATTATTAAAATAATTGGAAATTACCCTTTTTACTGAATTTGCTTTTTTTTTCTTTGGGAAAAAGGGGGGGATGAGTATATTTTGATGTGTAACAACAGTCTAGACTTTGTCATTGCAATAAGCATTAATATATGTCGGAATGACTGTTCCACTGACAAAAATGGACATTTTGGGAAAAAACCCGTTTCATTCTATCCTTTTCTAGATATGATGTAATGAATTATTACAAAGTTGTTTTATAAATATATATTTTGCAGACAATTTTGTTTGCACCGATGATTGGTGATACACAAGAATCAAATAGTATGTCATATTTGTGACAATGAGAACAATATTAATGTCCGCAATTATAACAATAATAATTGCAAAATAGTAAATGAGAATTAAAGTGAAAATACTCAAGATGACCATAATAGCAATGATCATAACAGTAGTATTAATGATAATGACATTATTGAATATCATAACATATACATCTATAATCACGATTATGATAATGATCATAATAATGAAACAACAAATTTTGATGTTGAAATAAAAATATACTTTTACTACCAGTTATTATAATAATAGTAATAAAAAGAAAAAAATGATAACAATAATAATAATAATAATAATAATAATAATAATAATAATAAAAATGATGATGATGATTATGATGACTATCAACATTATCATCGTAATCATCTAACAACAATAATAATACCATGATAACAAAGCTAATGGTCAATATAAAAATATGTAATGATTATTACTTTAAGCAAAATAATGCAATGAGAATTAAGGATGATTGTGTAAGATGATAAATGATTAAATACAAAGAATGTAATACAACAGAAAGAAGCTTGATAACATGGTTAAACTTATATTTCATTGTTTATAATCGTGTAATTAAAATGCTTCCACCTCTCCAACAAAAAATAATTAAAAGTATGAAGAGAATTTCTTGACCAAACCCAAAACTACTCAAAACAATACAAATAATAATAAGTTAGTCAATAAAATGTTGGTGTCTCTTGTAAAAGGCCCATACTCATGTAAGCATTCACATGTATGGTATATGTATAAATTAGAAAAAGAGAGGGGCAAACGTATAGAGATACATGTGAATAAAGATACCGGGTAAAATTGGATACAGAATAAAGTTTTGTAAATGGATGGGGTTGTTCAGTCATAAAATCAAAATACATAGACTGCAAAATAGTTTACATAAAAGCATCTAACGGAAATTTGTATTTAATTATGCTAATGCCATATCGTCTATTGGCAAATTGTGCCAATATATGCAAAATTAGTACAATGTAGTTGTACGTCATAACGATACATTAATATATCTCATAGTATTATGAAAAAGATTGATTAGTCGAAAGCAAAGAGTGAATCAATGTATTGGGACTCCACGGATTTAATTTTGGAATGCATTGTTGAAAACTACTGCAAATCAAATATATGCATTATATAAATATGTATACTTATTTTTGTCAAAACAAGTTGCGGCCGTAACACGCTAACTCATTTCTATAAAGGTTTGAAAATAAATACTTATTGAATATAATTAAATCTCCACAGTGTTGTTCTATACGAAGATCTTGTACCGACCTACTAATTTCAGACAATCAAAACAATTTAAAGATAGCTTTCCTACAAAGAGAAAAATAGCTACGAAATATCTACTTGTAATGTCTATTTTTTGTCCAATCTTCGTGGGAAAAGCATTCTCAAAAGAACAGTTTGATAACCTTTCAACCTGTTTTTGTATATTTTTTTTTCTAGAAAATTGGCCCAACATTGCAATCTTCAATGATCACATTAATTGCGTACGTAATTTAAGCTGGTTTTACTGTTGTTATTGTTAGTCAAGGATATCAAATAGGAACTGAGTGTAGAGATGTATGTGTTTAATGAAGATGTGTTATGTGCAAGATATTTTCTTACAAAACGTGTTTTCATTTGTTCTAAATTGACTGATTTATGGTAAATATTTCAAAATTTGGTATTGATTTAGTGTCCATAAAAGGCAAATTATCCTATATGTTTATAATTGTCCTCTTAACATTTGGTTCTCTTTCATTATTTCTCTTTACTATTATCTAAATGTAAATAAATGTATATCGTTTTTTTTTTTGCATAATGGCTGAATTTTTTTTTTTTTTTTTTTTTTTTGTAAAACGCATGTTAAATTGTTTTATAACCAAAATTGTAACTTTCACCTTTAGGTTGATATTAAAATGAAAAATTTGTTACATACTCATATCAGGCATTGGATGTTGAGATATATACCATTTCATGTGATTGTTTCATCACATATTGATAATGTAGCAGAGCTCATAGTAGTTATTACTAATCAAACTTACATTTCCCTATACTGAAAGTAGTCACGGAGTTTCCTGATATTCAATTTCAATGCAATTTTAGATATACATTTTACATAGAATAAGCAATATTATATATTACACCGACAATTATTCTTGTTAAAATAATTTTTAACTATTACCCTTGAAGTATAACTGAGAAGCGTGGAAGATTAAAGGGTAATAAATTTCTCACTCGAAATATATTGAAAAGTTTGAAGATATTTTCAATTTATGTTCAAAGAACGACTATTTCAATTATACTGATAGAAAGGAGTAGGAAATAGACGCCCGGCTATATTCAAGGTAGTGTAATTGCAGCTATACTTATAGTCAGGGGTAGAGAATAATGTGTTACAGTTAATCATTAAGAATCGTCCGACAACGGAAGGAAAAGTACCAAAATTATATATACACGTAGATGATACTACAGAAACAGTGCCAAAGGGTGTGAATACTTTAGCTTTTATTACATAGTTATTTGAAAAGTTGCTTTCCTTTTCCATTTTATATTTATCAATCAGATTGTGATAATGATTGTATTTAGGGTATATGTTTGACCATGATTACTCCGGACACTGGTAAACCGGATACTTCACCTTACGGTCGGAATTTCCTGGGAACGGAATTTCTAAGTTACATTAGCCATTATAAAAGGTGTACTCATGTATCCAACATTAATCCGGAGAACGAGGCTCCATTATGTATATATAAAAAAATCAGCAGCGTAAGTTGCGTTGCAAAGTGATGGCATTAATTTGATGAACTGTTGCTGTCAGTCTGAATGCTCAAGACTACGTCCTTACTTGTAAAATAATCTCTTTAGCCTACTGTGATATTAAACCATCTCAAACCCCCTAAAAATATCAGCAACTTGGATTTGCACACACGAAACGTTAGCAGTAAGCCTTATTTCTGTCGGTGCTCTGGTACTATTTACCGCACGTAATTTTTTAGAATTTTTTTTTCAAAAAGTTTTTCTATGTTAGTTCTTGACTTCAGAAGTATTGAACTCTCTATTAACTACTTTTATACAATTTTATGTTAGAAATGAACTGGCATCATTCCCCTTCCCGAGCATTTTGGTTTTTTTTTTGGGGGGGGGGGGGGG